>PJEM01005234.1:33820-134831 GCA_004023845.1 Helogale parvula
GGAGGACACTCTTAAGGGATATCACTATTCCTATTTTGACAACTCTGATAGGAGTAAGAATGGAGCTGTATCTCAGAGGGCTGTGGATGGCTAGGAAGCGGTCAAATGACATGATCAAGAGCACTGAGGATTCTACTTCTGCAAATCCATGGATGAAGAATTCCTGGGCAAAGCAGGCATTGGCAGAAATTTCAGGGGCATTGAATAAGAAGATCCTCCACATGGTGGGTAGAGAAGAGAAGGACAAGCCCATGTCAGACATGGCCAACATGGAAAGGAAGTAGTACATGGGCTCATGCAAGGAAGGTTCTGTCTTGATGACCAAAAGGATGGTGCAATTTCCCAGAATAGCAAAAAGATACATGCTGCAGATGGGGATAGAGATCCAGATGTGTGCATGTTCCAGCCCTGGCATCCCAACCAGGAAGAAGGTGGTGATTTCAACATCTGATGCATTAATAATGGACATCATACATTTATTTAACTGGCTCTGCAATGAAACGGATTCTTGAGTTAGTAAAATATGGATATCTGGAAATTTGGTAGAAAAAATGCCATTGTTGAAATTTTGGCCCTTTACAGCTCTCTTTCAGCAGAACAAAATATTTATGTGACTATAATGTAGTGAGAAGTGGATCCAATTTAGTCTAAAATCCACCTATAGAATAGATGAAGAAAATTTCTTTGGGTCATTTTTTTTCTATAGAGAAACTAGAAATATATTTTGCATTCAGATATTAATCTAATTTCATTTTCCCTGTAAAATATTAGTAACCTCTATTCAATTAATGTGGAATTCTGTACTATTTCTTGCTTTCACATTCTAGATAATATGTTGGGTAGAATATATGACTTCCAGAAGAACAATATGAAGGCAAAGGAATCTCATAACTCAATTTCTTCCTACCTCTTGGAACTCCCACAAAAAAACATGATTTTTTTAGGGGCGCCTGGGTGGCTCAGTTGGTTAAGTCTCCAACTTCGGCTCAGGTCAGATCTCACTTTATAAGTTTCTGAGAGGAAAAATTTTCCTAGAGACATAGCCTTTGGAAGTTTCTTCCTGTTTTATATGAGGTCGTATGTAGTTGATTGCCAAAAAAATGAGTGAAAACAAAATAGATGAAGATATCTGAATACTCACCAGAGAAGGAACATTTTGGAGAGCACTTCTAAGAGTAGCTGAAAGATCCCAGAAGTCAATGACTAGTTTGTCACCAAAGGTGTCTCTTTATATACAAAGGCTTGTGTCTGCTTCCCCAGTCACCTTCTGGAAGGGCACACCCTTGGGAATCACAGCCAGGATGAATCTATTCTGAGAATAAGAATAAACATGTTCAGATGCAATACCACAGATGCTTGGAGCCTTGCTTGATGACACAGCCACAGCGAGGAAATGGCAGATGTTTGCACAGCTTCTGCCATGAAGCGAAACTGGTATCTCCTTCTACTATTGGCTCATATTGGGAATGGCACTGCTATTATTGATTAGACCTCACAATATTCCAAATCAGACTGATATTTCCCACACAGATACCTCATGGGGAGAAGCTTATTCCCACCTCTACAAAGAAGAATTTAGACAAAGCACTGCAGATGTTTGTCAAAAGGCTGGCTCTTCTAATGAGCCTTACAGACCCAAGACATAGATAATAAAGGGGGTTAAGAACACAAGAGTTACAATTCACTTGGGCCCAGAGAAAAAGAGCTTAACTTAGAGATAAGAAACAGACAAGAGCTGGACATAAGTTACTGCACATACCTTTGCTAATTGGTGTCACAAATACCTTCCCTTACACTGATATCTGTTATGAGGATGGGTAAAAGTAGTTAAAACTTAAACTCATATACAAAGGCCAGCACATCTAGGGCCCCTATAATGCTTGCACCTTCAACATCAAATAACAAGGCTTACACAAGCAACTTACTAACCAGCGCAAATACCTTCTTCCTTTTGTGAGCCAGACAGAATGACTCCTAGCCTATGCCTGAATCTTAACATTATTGATATAAACAAATGTGTTTTTGTCTGCTTCTCACTGAGAACATCCTGCTATCTTCCTAGTTGTAAGATTTACTACTGGTTTAGACAAATATGTATGTTATCTGCTTTTCACTAAGAATATCCTGTTATCCTATTATTTGTAAAAATTAACTGCCTCACTGAAATTAGAGTACTTCTGCAAAAATGCCTCTGTAAAACCTATTTCTGTACACTTTTCAAAGCATCTCATCACTGAGACTTATTTGTAGTAAAAATTCCACTTTTTGATGTCATGTTAACACTTGATCTACAAATGAAGACACAAAAACCGACAGAGCAGAGGTGCCTGCTTGGTTATCATAAAGAAACTCGAGGCTCTCTCATCTAGCATCTCATCACTCCCTTCCACCAACACCGTCCATCCTTTCAGGGACCCCTGGACCTGGTGGAGCTGGACTCTGGCACACAAAGATGGTTAATACCAAAGAAATAAAATAAGTATCTCTAGTTGAATTAGGAACTATTTTGGTTAGAGAGAGCTCCTTAAAAACCAGGTATGGTAGAGACTATGTAAATCCAGTGCAACATCTTTGACTCTTCTGTTTAGTGTTTCACTCAGATCATTATTCCTTTGCCCCAGAAATACTGTGAGTTGAATCTATGCATTTAAGGAAGTGATGTAGGGCAGACACCCTATGACATATACTTTTAGCCGAGGCTTACATCCAGAAGCCTGTATCTATCCTTCCAGATACTTACTCCAGGATATCAGTAATCAAATATTCTTTAAAATTGACTTTTCTAAGTTAGACTCCATTTTATCCCTTCGCATATCTGCATTGTTTAAAGGGAAACATCACCAAGCTTATAGGCTTAAATTTTCACAAAGCCCAAGTCTGTGCCCTTTAATCTCTTCTCGCTCATATTTTACTCATAGTAGTAGCCAACATTTATTAAGAACTTGTTCCACTTACTGAGTTTCATTTGTTACTGGATAATGATTTTCAATCCCTGAATCTTGGAATAATGGCAAATACACTTAATTATTTTCATTCTACTGACAAAGAAAATGTTTCTCAGATAGGTCTAGCAGTTCTGTCCAAGATCATATATATGGATTGTATAGCAGGAGTCATGAAGGAACACAGGTGTGTTAGATTTTGATAGTAAACATTGCATGCATTCAAGATGACCAAACAATATTTGGAGAGGTACACACTGAATAGATAGTGGAATTCTGTAGTTCTTTCATCATTCTAATCTTGCTCTTAGTTAATTCTGGGGAATACTATGGAACATGTAACCTCATATTTGTTGACTTTTGCAACGAAGAAAAGAAAAATTCTTTTTTAAGGATCCTAAGGAAAATGCTCATGAAGCAATATGTATATATATACACTCACCTCCATTATCACATCATGTTGTTTGTATGGAAGTAATAGTGAAGCAATCAAAGAGAGACAGGGTAAGAAAATATCACCATAACCCTCTGCAGTAAAATCATTTTAACTTTATGATAGTAACTATTTTACAAATGTCCTGTTGTTTTCATCTCCCTGGAAAATAAGTACTTTGACTACACTGTCAACAATTCTCTACCTTCCATGTTAGCTTTATATCTGAGCTTTCTCCAGTTCTTCTTGTGAAAGAGATGGCTGAATGCATTGGATTTCTTCTCCTTCTTCTTCTTCTTCTTCTTCTTCTTCTTCTTCTTCTTCTTCTTGGTGTGTGTGTGTGTGTGTGTTAATCATGATGGTTGAATTATGTATTTATTGGTTTATTGCCCAAATTTGGAGACTGAGTCCATTTATTCCAACAATATAGATAAGCTACAACAGGGCAGTTATCATATGTTATTGTTATTTTGATATATTCAAATGACATTGAATATATTGAATGGTAGCTTAATAAATGTTGAATGAATCAATGAATTGCATTTTTAAAACCAGCATCATAAAACATACACTATTTTTAATCTTTAGTATTTTTACTGTCTTTCCCAGTTAGCTGTTTACTAAGGAGTAAAAGGACAGATTTTGATAATGTAATATCTATTCATATGGATTTTTACTTTGTAAGTAGGCATTGTGTCTATTTTTGCATGTTTCATTTACATAATATTAATTTTACATTTTGAAAGTTTTATTTATATGTGGAGAACATTTCAAATATTAAATATTTTATTATAAATATTAATTATGTGTATATATAATAATTATTAACATTTTATCTTACATATTGAAGTATTTTTTTGCAGTAAAATAAGAGGCATTGAAATTTCTCTTGGCCCTATGTACTAAATGGCAGTGAAAACATGCCTATCAAACAGATGAAATGCAGCTGAAGCAGTTCCGCTATAGAAACTTAGGTTAAATTCATTTATTAGGAAAGAAGAATATTTAAAACAAATATATAACTTCAGTTTCAGGAAGATAGTAAAAGAAGAATGTGTTAAGCTGAAAATAAAAAGGAAGGTAAAATCAGAAATCAATAAAATAGAAATTTGACATAAAGTAGAAAAGTCAATAAAACAAAAATTTGGTACATTAAGAAGTTTAAGAAAATCTATCCTAAAACAGCAAAATTGATCAAGAATGAAGAGAGGAAACACAAAATATATGTTAATAAAAAACAGTAACATAACTAGAGATTCTACAGCCATTATAAAGATAAAAAGTGGATATAATAAATATAATAACCTTTTTTTACAGTAAATAAACTAGATGAAATGAACAAATTTTTTGAAAAGCACTAGTCTCCAGAACTCAAGAAATAAAGGAAACGCTAGATAGTTACATATCTGTTAACAAGATTTAAGACTTAAGAATAGCCTTCAAAGAAAACTTTAAGCCAAAAGGACTTCATTTGAGTTTATCCTATACATTTGAGAAAGAAAGAAAACCAATATTATACATATTATCAGGTAACAGAACACTTCCCAACTGATTTCATGAGTGATATCTAAACCAGACAATTATGAGAAAAAGTGATTAATGGTTAATATATCTTATGAATATAATATTATGAATTTAAGCTTTAGAAAATTGTGTATAGTGATCAATAGCAAGGATACTATTTCATGACACAGTACAGATTATCCCCAAAATACAGTTTAAAAAATCACAAATGTACTTTATATTGACAGACAAAAGGAATAAGACCTCATGGTCACCTCATTAGATAAAATTACGACATTTTCTCTTTCCAAAATCTCTGAGTAGGTTAGAAGTAAAAATAAATAATTTGAAAAAGAAATATATAAAAAGTACAATAGTTAACAATATTTTAATGAAAAAATATTGAATATTTCCAACTGATGTTGGAAAATGCTGTCCTATGTTTCTATAACTATTTCTGTTCAAAATAGTTTAAGACGTCCAAGGTAGTGTAATAATGGAGTAATAAAAAGTTGAAAGGATAAAGTAGGTATGTCTCTATTTGTAAATGATAAAATTATATACACAAAATTTATAAATGTTTAACATAAGTGAAATTATAAAAGCTTGGTAAATATGAAATATAAAGGAAACAAATGCATTATTAAACAATCAAAAAATAAATGTTAAAATATCATATAAAATAGGCTAAAGACAACAAACATTAAAAAATAATTGTAATAAAATACTTTCTAGGTTCCAAAGTGAAAACTTCGAAGTTTTGCAAAAAATTTCAAGAAGACATAAATAACTAAATAGATATTCCAAGTAGTATTCCATTGTGCATATATATATATATATACATGCATATACATTCCATTGAGTATATGTATATATACCATGTCTTCTTTATCCACTCAGTGGTAAAAAAGAATGAAATGAAAAGAAGAATCTTTTGCAACAACTTGGATGAAATTAGAGGGCATTATGCTAAGCAAAGTCAGTCAGTCAGACAAAGACAAATATCATATGATTTCACTCATGTATGGAATTTAGGAAACACAAGAGATGATCATAGGGGAAGGGAAGCAAAAATAAGATAAAAACAGAGAGGGAGGAAAACCATAAGAGACTCTTAAATACAGAACAAACCAAGAGTTGCTGGAGGGTGGCAGTTGGGAAGATGGGCTATATGGGTGATGGGCATTAAGGAGGGCACTTTTTGGATGAGTGCTGGGTGTTATATGTAAAAGACGAATCACTGGGTTCTACTCCTGAAACCAAGACTACACTGTATGTTAATTAACTTGAATTTAAATAAAATAGGTGATAGATGATAGATAGATAGGTAGGTGGATAGATAGATAATAGATGACAGATAGATACATATACCTTGTTTATGGGAAAACTCATTGTTAAGATGAAAATTTTCCCCAAAATAATAGATGTTTATTCAGCACAATTCTAGTAAAATTCTGGTAGATTTTATCATGAAAATTGACAAATTGATTGTAAAACTTATATGAAAAATAAACCAAGAATAGGTAGAGTAAGAAAAAAGTTGGATGAAATACACCATTAGGTCTCATGATTAATTCTACAGCTACCTTTATGAAGCAGCATAGTATTAACAAAGAATAGAAAAATAGATTAGTGGAGTAAAATGGAATCCAGATATTGACACATACATAACTTATGACTTGGTTTATGAGAGTGATAGATCAATAGGGAAAGAGAAGTTTTTCAAGAAATTGAACAATTTGTATACAAATAAAGAGAAATAAATATTGAGCTTTACCAAAACCTTTTGCATAATAAATGCTTCTCTATCTCTTTACTTTCAGTCTGTATGTGTCTTTAGTTCTGAAAAGAGTCTCTTGTAGGCAGCCTATAGATAGTTTTTGTTGCTTTTTACTCATACCATCACACTATGTTTTTTGTTGGAGTGCTCAGTCTATTTATAATAATTTTTTAACTTAAAAAAATTTACATTCAAAGAAATTATTGATATGTTTGTACTTATTGCCATTTTGTTATAATTAGTTTTGTAGTTTCTCTTTCATTTTTTCTTCTTTTGTTCTCTTTTCTCATGATTAGTTGGCTGTCTTTTGCAAAATAGTTTCTATTTATTTATTTACTTTGGCATACCTATTGTTTTCTGACCTGGTTACCATTTGGTTTATATATAACATCTTGTGAATATAGCTTGTCTGTTAAGCTGATGGTTGCTTAATTTTAAAACATCTTTCCCTTCCCCCTTCCATGTTTCAGATGTTTGGAATTATATTTTACATTCTTTTAGTCTGTGCTTTTGTTGACTCATTTTTACAGATATTAATTTTTTCTGTTTACTTTTTATTTTTCTTACTCTTACTTATGTTTCTTGATTTCTATTCATATCATCTCCTTTAACATTTCTTGTAAGGCTGGATTAGTGGTGACGAATTCTTTTAACTTTTGTTTGTCTGGGAAACTTTTAATCTCTCCTCCTATTTTGAATGATAGCCTTGCTGGATAGAGGATTCTTGGCTGCCAGTTTTCCCCTTTCAGCACATTGAATATATTCTGCCGTTTCTTCTGGCCTGCAAAATTTCAGCAAAAAAAATTAACTGATTGCCTTATGGGGTTTCCTTTATATGTAACTGTCTTCTTTTCTCTTCCAACCTTTAAAATTCTTTCTTTATCACTATTTGCCATTTTAATTACTATGTGTTTTGTTGTGGAGCCCTTGGGTTGAATTTGTTGGGGGATCTCTGTACCTCCTGACTCTAGATCTCTGTTTCCCTCCCCATATGCAGGAGGTTTTCAGTTATTATTTCTTCAAATGCATTTTCTCTCCTACTTTCTTTCTCTTTTTCTGGGATCCCTATAATGCAAATATTATTACACTTACTGGTGTTGCTGAGTTCTTTAAGTCTATGCTCACTATGCAGTATTTGTTTGTCTCACCTGTTCAGCTTGATTGCTTTCCAGTACTCTATTCTCCAGACCACTTATACATTCCTCTGCTTCTGATAGCCTACTATGTACTACTATTATATTTTTAATTTCATTTATTGAGTTCTTCATCTCTGATATGTTATTTATTACTCTTTCTCATGTCCAGTATCTTAATGACCACTACTTTAAATTCTGTATCAGGTATGTTACTTATTCCTCTTTTGCTCATATCATCTGCTGTGGTTTTGTTCTGTTCTTTCATTTGGGGTATATTCCTCTGCCCCCTCATTTTGTCTTCCTCTCCGTGTCTGTTTCTGTGTGTTAGGAAAGTCAGCTATGTCTTCTGCTTTTCCATGTAGTACTTTATGGAGAGGAGATCCTGGATTGTCATGCAGTGTGCAACATTCTGGCGCTTCGGAGAAATCTCCTATGTGCGTTGCTTGTGCCCTTCTCTTGTACCTGAGTTACTTCTCCTTATAGTGCAGTTTTCTGCACTCTACCTGTTGTGGGCCATGTTTGCTCCCTGTAGTGTTAGTGAAATTGAAAGGATGCAGGTCTGATTCAGGTTTCCCCTCTGACCTTGAAGGCCAGCTAACACTATTAACATTTCTGGGAGTGGGCCTAAAGATGGAGGTCGACTAGTCACGCCCTACATGAGGGTTCTGGGTCCACTCTGTAATTGGTTAAAGTTACTGTCAATGATGTGATGCTATAATGCTATAATGATTGGACCCCTGTACCTGTGTCACAATTTCCTGTAACTCCCCCTTCCCAAACTCATAAAAGGTCCTGCCCCACCATGTTCGGGGCCCGCTCCACATGGATCCAGTGTGTTGTTGAAGTCTGTGAGCCCGAGTTTAGGCTGGCAGGGCCTAAATTCGTAATAAAGCCCTTTGCTTTTGCATGCGTGCTTCCCTGGTGGTCTCTGGTTTTTGGGGACGATATTAAAATCTGGGTATAACAGGATGCAGGCAGGTCAACTTTGAGGAAATGTGTCCACAGGGGAACTCAGGGGCAGTGCGGTGGTGTTAACAAAAACTGAGCCAAGCAGCTATTCCTAGGTCGGATCCCCCAAAGCATGGCAGCTGGGTAGTGTGCACACACATGCAGCATTAACCAAATCTTCCCTGAGTCCAGGGGCTGAAAATAGCAGACTTGCTGTGGGAAAATCCCCAGGAGAAATTGGGGATGGGGCACACTGCTAGGAGGTTAGGTAACAAGTGTTTGTGTAGCACAGCCTCTGGCAGGTGGCCTTCTGTTTATGCTGGAGGACAGGGTCAGGGAAAGGTGCCTACTAGCTCTTTTGTTCCCAATGAAGTCCCCCAACACATTTTCAAATCCATATAAACCAATCATCCTCCTATTTGTCCCATGCATTATGCGAAACTGCCCCTTTTTGTGGCCTCTCTAAGGACTGCTGTCTCTTTGAAGGCTGGACCCTGGTTTCTCTTGACTGCCATCCTGACTCACTCATTGCTGAGTCAGTTGATTTTTAAAACTCCAGGCTCCAAGCCAGGCTGTTGTACAAATTCCTAGAATTCACCCCCTAGGGTTTTCAAAGCCAAGCAATATGGCAATTCATCTTCTTCTTTTAGGCTGACTGTTGGGACGGACCACTTCTCTCCCCTCACACCCCTGCAGCTCTCTCCCTGCTTAGGGCAGCTCCTTGGAATCACTTGGAATCCAAGTGATTTTCTGCCGTTGCAATCACTCACTTGTGGCTTCCTTACATTTTGTTGTGGAGTTTGTCCTGCCAGTCTTTAAATTGCTTTTCCAGTTTATTTACATCAGTGTGAGTGATGTCTTGTTATAAAAATGGAGCAGGATATGCTTAGGGTCTTGCTACTCTGCCCTCTTCCCTAGCTCCAAATGATTTCATTAAATTACTTGTAAATCATAAAAAGATGCTCCTTTTATACATGATGATAATTAACTGATTCAAAGAAAAGGAGTAAAATATATATGGGGACAAGATTTAAAGTTATTGCCAGATATGAGTTTGCACAAATGAAAAGAGAAATTTATGTTTATTATTATTTTTTACCAACTTCTTGAAAATAAATAAGGGATATATGTTCATTGCATATATTTGCATTCATTTTTTAATGCCATTTGTAATATTATCAATGATTCATATGACTCTAGAATAATAGTATTCCTAGTTTGTATTTATATCCAAATGTGCTGTTGATATAAAGATTTTAAAATTAGTGGATGTGTATAGGGGACTCTGGCATTCAGGACTTAGATCAACCATTGTATCATGAACATTAAGAAAAACAGAAGAACCATGTCAGCCTTTCTCTTAATAGCCATTTATTAGCTAGGAGCATGAAAGAAAGTTTGGAAACTATGCTTTATTTTTTAACACAGTCATTGATAGAACCACTTTTCTTCTATTATTTTACTTGCATTTGTTTCGAAAATCAGGAAGCAGAAGATGATAGTCCTCATTTAAAGCTCAAATGTTTATGTCTTCAATTTGATAATAAGAGGGCTGAAGTAATTTTCTCAAGAATTTAGGGATCCTGAGGATACTAAGGGTCCTGAGTATCAAAAGCCATTCATTCTATCGGTTCTGACTATAAAGCTAAAGCCATTCTCATAATCATGCTTTCTTCCAGTTACACATTCAAAGTTCATTTAGTTATCACCTATACATGTATTCTGTTTGTCTTTCCTTTGATCAACATTTTTTTAGTTTATTTATTTATTTTGAGATGGAGAGAAAGAACATGTGTAAGTGGGGGAGAGGCAGAGAGAGGGAGAGGCAGAGCAAGCAGGTTCCAAGGTGTAAGCACCATAACCAGATGTGGAGCTCAGTCCTATGAACTGTGACATCATGACCTAAGCAGAGATCATGAGTCCCACGCTCAACAAACTGAGCCACCTGATCAACTTCTTTTTGAGCAAAGTTTCCCTATAATCTTTTCTCGGATTTGACGAGTCTTCACACAGTACACAAAGGGATTCATCAAGGGTGGCACCAACAGGAAAACATCAGCCATGAGGATATGCAACATAGGAGACACATCCTGGGCAAAGCGGTGGAGCATTGCTGCACTCAGCATAGGCACATAGAAGATAAGCACAGCACAGATATGAGAGATGCAGGTGTTGAGGGCCTTGAATTGTTCTCTGGGGGTTGCAATGCCCAATACTGTCTTTAAGATCATTATGTAGGAGAAAGTAATAAACAACAAATCCAGAATAGTAGAAAGGGCCGCACAGAGTCCATAGACAACATTGACACTGTTGTCTGAGCATGCCAGCTTCATGACATCTTGGTGGAGACAGTAGGAGTGTGACAGCAGGTTTTGATGACAGTATGTCAGACGGTGCAACAGAAAAGGCAGTGGAAGGATCAAAATAACATTTTTGGAAGTCAGTAAGACCCCTGTTTTGATGACCCGGGGCCTGGTTAAGATTGTGCTGTATCTCAGAGGATTGTGGATGGCCACATATCGGTCAAATGCCATTGCAGATAGCACAGAGGCTTCGGTAAGTGTGAATAGATGGATACAAAACTCCTGGGCAAAGCATGCAGCTGCACAAATTTCATGGACACCAAATAGGAATAGTCCCAAAGTGGTGGGGAGGGAAGAGAGCGACAACCCTAGGTCAGAGATGGAGAGCATGGAAAGGAAATAGTACATGGGTTCATGGAGACTTGGCTCTGTCTTGATAAAGAAGAGAATGGTACAGTTTCCCAGGAGAGAAAGAAGGTACACAGATGAGAAAGGAATCGATATCCAGATGTGACTCTTCTCCAATCCAGGGATCCCAATAAGGAAGAATCTAAGAACTTCAGTGTTTGTGTTGTTAAGAGAAGACATGGCACAATGGAAAGATACTGAACCTGGTGCTTGTCTCAGTACAGCTGGAAATTTCTTAAATGCAGTTATGGCAGATGTCCCTTTTGGTACAATGTGGGTAACAGATACTAAGAGAACTGTCAGAGACTTCTTAAGGTAAATATTTTGTATTCCCCTTACCAGTTCAGGCTGTAAGAGAAGTCAAAGAGAAACAAATGGGAAGCATCTGATTTGCTCCTTTATCCAGAAGTTTCTTTCAATTTTATTAAAGTGTCAATCAATGTGGACCCTGCACATTTAACAATCTCAGACAATCCTTTTAACACATGTAGCTGAATCTCATAGAATCAGTGCTCCAATTTTATGGTTCTCTTATCTCAGTTTTCTATAACAAAATCTTGAAAGGAAAAGCAAAGGTTAATGTGGATGGAAGTGGGGGGCATTTATAATTTATTCTATACTTATAATCAAGCATATGTTTCTTAATAGGATAAACATTTGAGGTAATGACACAACTTGGAGTTCATAACTGTATAATCTTAGAGTTCAAAGGGCCTTTAGAAAATAAGTAGTTGGATTCTCCTGACTGAGCAGAGACACTCTCAATCAATAGGTCACCTACAGCTAACATATTTTAACTCATTCCCAGTATTATTATATAACTACTACCTAAAGCTTTCTACTTCTTGGTTCAATACTCAGATTGTTTTTTTCCTTGAATTGAGTTTGTAAATGTTTCTAAAGTTTTCATCCTTTTGTTTTTCCTCTGCAAGTACACAATCTAATTCCACTTATACAAGTAGCTTCTTTTTTGTTTCTCCCATTATTACTTGATTGATGTCTGTCTTCTCCCACTTCTAGAATGTAATGATAGGGAGGCATGGACACACTATTCACTACTGCATTTCTAGTGCCTGGCTTTTTCACTAGTGAAACATAGTTGGAGCTTCATAATTATTTATTTAAATTGAATGTAAGTCTCCAAAGTTGAAGACCTTAACGGTTTCTTCCATTAGTTGTCTCATTTTAGACTAAACTTCATCTATCTTTTGAAATAATGAACACATGAATTTTGATCATTTGGATTTTTTTGTTTTTTAGATTCCTCATTTGGGGCTCCATAATAACAAATATTTCTGCTTATTAACATATGAAAACACAGTTCCTTGGCCATTTGTCCCCAAAAGTGTCATTTCCAAAGTCATTATCTTTATGGGGTTTTGCCTCCCATGTTCTTAATTATCAGTCTTAATGACTCTCCGTGCAATAATCCACATTAATTACCTGTTAGGGTTGAATCTTAGAGTTTTCTAAGAATATTGAGAGCATGGGAGAACCTTGGCTTTTAAGAAAGTATAATTTCTTAGTGTTCCTGTATCATACTGGCTTCTTCTTTGCTGAATTTTGCTCTTCTTCCCAACCTCCAAGTGGGTGATCATCCACAGTATTCTCCAAGGAACTGGTTTTGTTGGGGACCCATGGCTTATTAAGAATGAATATTTAGAACATAAGAGAAAAGCTAAGACTGAAAATAAGTACATGTTATACACCATTTTATGAATTTACCCATCTTCTGAAACTCCTCATCCAAACCATAGAGCTTATATCATTTTCTGATTCCTTCATTAGGCTAAAATTATCTTATGACAATATACTGGCCATTTGTATTCTGGTCTTGGGGTCACCATTGTCTTGAAGACTGTTTTTTTTTAGAAGTAGATATTATTGGGATTTAATTTAAATGTATAGGACAAGTCCCTTTTAATTAATTAAATATTTAATTATTTTATTAGATATTTAATTATTTTATTAGATGCCTATAATTTTTAACTGGTATATAGTAAAATAACACCTTCCTAAATGATTTAGGTAGATTTTCTCATTTATGTTGTTATGGTATTACCTTATCCATATTACAGATAAGAAAACAAGTCTTAGAGAGGTATAATAATTTATCCAAAGTCCTGTACCTACCTGCCATGGGACACAAAGAAAAAGAATCATACAATCTTTAAGATACAGACCCTTCTCACTCATCTCATCCAGACTAGGCATTTCTGAAATTTCCCTGTTCAGAGTCCCATCTGCATGTATGTTCATCTCTCTTTGGTAATTCTGTAAGATTATCAATTCCCACAAGCATCTTCTGATTTGCTTTTGTTTTACCATCTAGCCCATCTTTTCAGGATCCAAAGAAATAGAGAGTGGAATGCAAATGATGTCAAATATTCTGAAAAAAGTAGAATTCTATATTACCTCTTTTGTGATTTTTTAAAAACTAATGTAATACTTCACCCCAAAGTCAATGGAAAGCAGGTTAGAATCCAGGAAGAATCTATAGATTCCTCTTTGTGCTTTGTAGATGCTGTCTTATGAAGCCAAGAGAGTCCTTGGGGATGGCTACAGGCAAGAACTTTTTAGTGAATAACATGACATACTTCATGGAAAATCTTCTAAAGGACTGACTCAGGGGAACATGAATCTAGGACTGAGCTCATAATACAGAACCAGAGAGAGAAAATTGAATATGGAAAGAGCCTGGAGGCCATATTGAGATTCAACAGCTGTGTATCAGCTTTTTGTATTGGCTCATTTGCCAGCACATCCCACAGGATTGGGGTTCTGCTCCTGTTGGGGCTCAAGCTTTTATGTACTCAATCTTCATTTGTAAATTTAAAAATAAGAACCAGAATATACATTGCAGGTAGAGAAAAAACAAGTGGCCCAAATGGTCAGTTATAGATATTAATCAAGATCTCTAACACAAAGGAACATGGTGTGTAGATGTGAGGCCTAGGGTGGGTGGAGAGGATAGCCTGGCTTTTTTCAGTCCAGTATATGTCAAGGCATTTATCTTTGAAGTGGATTGCCTGTTTGAAATGGTTGCCTTGGCAAGCAAACTTAAGTGAGGCACTTGCCTTACAATAAAGAAAACCAACTGACAGTGCTTATACTACAATTAAATTCACTGTGCTGATCACACTCAATGAAAAGAAATGCAGTAGAGTGTTTTCTTATTGCATTAATCAGTTTTTCATAAACATGTAGTAAAGTGACTGAAACAAAGTAGGTATTTAAAAATGGCTATTGAATAAAATAGTGGAACAATTAAATATGTATGCCTTCACTGAGCACACTAGTAGGCTGTTGTAATGAGAATCCTGAACTGTTTCTTTGATCAACAACATATCAAATGGCGTGAGATCACAAAAGAGAAATGAAGAGCATCTCCATCTAAAAATTGAAGAATCTCAGGAAAAAATATGCAGTTGAGAAATGGTCTTGGAGAAATAGAAACAAAGTGTGTGTGATAGGAAAAAGGCAGAAAAAGAGAGATAGAATATTGAAAAGAAGCTATTTTCTAAATGTGTGCAAGAAATGGATCCATTTATTTGAGTCTTTTGCCATTGATAAATTTAAGATTTACAGAGCCCTCATAATTCTAAAAATTTCCTTAAACATAATGACTAGGAACAACTTCCATGTAAAAGTGATATTGTATTTTATGCATTCCAAGATGCATATTCTTCACATATTATTCTTTGCATTTTAAGATTTCTGAAATTGGAATGTGGTTTACAATCAGTGGCGTCTTTGATTTGATGCAATCAGGCACTTGCTTCTGCATATAAGGATTAAAGTCTAGAAAGGAGTAGGCTTCCAGTTCACCTGAGGTCTTAATTTATGAGGTCATTGTTGTGGGACACATGCTAAAAAAGGGCCCTTGTAAAACTTAGATGTTTAGGCTACACAGGCAAATAGTCATCTACTTTGAAACTTATGCTTAAAAGAAAAAAAAATATTGGCAAATTCAACAAATTTTCAGAAGGACAGTATAGCTATAGTTTATCTAATAATGTTGGAGAGATAGATAGGGTCAAGAACATATGCAGCCTTTAGTATGTATATATTGCTTTAATTCAAAACTGAAAGAAGTTAGAGTACATACTTAGAAGAGAGAGCACATCATTCAATTTTTTTTTTTTACAGAAACTTTCATCATGCATAGAAAATCAGCTAGAAAGCAGGAAAAGTACACATTTGGAAACTAAAGAGGTTATTGCAATAATTCACCAAAGAAATGCATATGGCATTCTAGGGTAAATAAAAAGGAAATAATGAGGAGATGAATTATGATATAATTTGGGTCTAGAATAAAAAGATGTTGTTACAGATAGATTGAATATAGGGGTTGAGAAATACACTTCCAGTAGAAGGATTAACACTACCATTTCATTATCTTAATTAGAATTTATTGCTTTTAACAGAGATGAGATTATTTTTATTTTTTGTTAACTGAGATGGAGACTCCAGAAAACGTACCTCCTGTTTCTTGTTTTATGTCCCTGCTCAGTATCCAGTTTGAATAAAACAAATATGATGATGCAAACAATAAAAATGTATTGATGATTATTTGTGGCTAATACTAGGTTTTCTCAACTCACCTTTAATCTCTTAACCAAGACATTTCTTAAATATGTTTTCTACAATATATGACTATTATATATGTTTCTGACATAATCTTACTAAAATTCTCCCTCTAATTTGCCTAGTTTTCACACAGTACACAATAGGATTCATCATTGGAGGCACAAGTAAAAGAACATTTGCCATGAGAACATTGAAGAGAGGTGACACATGTCGAACAAAGCGATGGACAATGGCAAGGTTGATGATAGGCAGATAGAAGATGATCACTGCACAGATGTATGAAACACAAGTATTGAGGGCCTTGAGCTGCTCCTTTCGGGATGCAATCCCCAGCACAGTCTTGAGGATCAGGATGTAAGACACAGCAATGAGCATAAAGTCTACCATAACACAGAGTGCTCCAAAAAAGCCATAGATGACATCAATTCGGTTATCAGAGCAGGCCAACTTCATGACATCCTGGTGGAGACAGTAGGAATGGGATAACTGGCTTTTATTACAATATTTCAAACTTCTCAAAGTGAAGGGGAAGGGTAGCACTAGGAGGACACTCTTAAGGGATATCACTATTCCTATTTTGACAACTCTGATAGGAGTAAGAATGGAGCTGTATCTCAGAGGGCTGTGGATGGCTAGGAAGCGGTCAAATGACATGATCAAGAGCACTGAGGATTCTACTTCTGCAAATCCATGGATGAAGAATTCCTGGGCAAAGCAGGCATTGGCAGAAATTTCAGGGGCTTTGAATAAGAAGATCCTCCACATGGTGGGTAGAGAAGAGAAGGACAAGCCCATGTCAGACATGGCCAACATGGAAAGGAAGTAGTACATGGGCTCATGCAAGGAAGGTTTTGTCTTGATGACCAAAAGGATGGTGCAATTTCCCAGAATAGCAAAAAGATACATGCTGCAGATGGGGATAGAGATCCAGATGTGTGCATGTTCCAGCCCTGGCATCCCAACCAGGAAGAAGGTGGTGATTTCAACATCCGATGTGTTAATAATGGACATCATACCTTTATTTAAATGGCTCTGCAATGAAACAGGGATTCTTGAGTTGATAAAATATGTGCATCTGTAAATTTGCTAGAAAAAAAATGCAGTTGTTTAAATTTCTTTCTCTTTGTCAGAATAGAATATTGTAACTTTTGTCCTTATAAGATATTTATGTGACTATCATATAATGAGAAGTGGATGCCAATTTAAATCTGCCTATAGAACAGATGAAGAAAATTTCTTTTGGTCATGTTTTTCCTATAAACTAGAAATTAATTTCATATTCAGATATGAATGTAATTTCATTTTCCATTTAAAACTAGTAAACTCTAGTCAATCAATTTGGAATTCTCTATTTATTGGTTTCACATTCCAGATAAGATGTTGGGTAAAATATATGACTTCTAGAATGACACTATGAAGGTAAAAGAATCTCACAACTCAATATCTTCCTGTGTCTTGGAAATCCCACAAAAAAATTCTTTCACAAACTACCCTTAGCTCTATGTCCTTCCGTCTGAAAATTATTGGTTATTTAAAAATCCTTTTCAGGAGCACCTGGGTGGCTCAGTTGGTTAAGCGTCTGGCTTCGGCTCAGGTCATGATCTCACGGTTCGTGGGTTCAAGCCCCGCATCAGGCTGAGTGCTGACAGCTAACTCAGAGCCTGGAGCCTGCTTCAGATTCTGTACCTCCTTCTTTCTCTGACCCTCCCCTCCTCCCACTGTCTCTCTATGTCTCTCAAAAATAAATAAAAACATTAAAAAAATAAAAATAAAAATCCTTTCAGAATTCCCACTGTTTTCAAATCCTGTATGCATTTGTAAGGGCAGTCACTGCAGAGATTACTGACATATTATGTCTCATGTTTTCCCAACCTGGGATTTGTGATCACTTGTGTAATGTTGACAGAAGAATGATAATAATGAAATCATATGACAATTTATGAGAATCTAAATTCTGTTGAAGAATGATTTCCTTTTTACATAGTCCCTGAAAGGAAAATTTTCCTAGAGATATAGCCTTCTTCCTTTATATATGAAGTTGTACGCAGTTGACTGCCAAAAAAGAGGGTAAAAAACAAAATAGATGAGGATATCTGAGTACTTACCAGAGAGTGGGACATTTTGGAGAGCACTTCTGGGAGTAGCTGAAGGATTTCAGCAAAGTTCCAGAAGTTACCAAAGACACTTCCTTATATATAAAGCCTTTCTCTTTTTTTCTTTTTCAGTCTTATACCTGCCCAAGTGGCAGTGAATCTTTGGGGGATTCCAACCAGGATAAATCTGTTCTGATAATAAGAATAAACATGGGCAGACGCAATAATTCACAGAGATGGGTAATACCAAAGAAGTGAAATAAGTATCTAGACTTTGAATTAGGGGTCATTTTGGTTGGAGAGAAGTCCTTAATAACTAGGAGCGGTAAAAATGTGGTAAACCTGTACAAAGTCTCTGACACTTCTTTTGGGTATTTGGCTCAGATATTAGTCCTCTGTTTTGAAAAGTATCAAAGCAGAGATGCTGTGTGTTGCATCAGTGCATTCAAGGAAGTGATAAAGGACAAACACCTTATGATATACATTTTTAATTTTCTGGTTAACTCCAGAGACCTATATCCATCCTTCCAGATACTTACTCCTAGACATCACTAGCTAAATATCCCTTAAAATCAACTTGTCCAATGAATTTCTTATCTCCTTTTCCAATTCTGATCTCTTCTTATGGAGCTATCTCTATAATAAGATTTTATCAAACCCCAAATCTGAGCCTTTAACCTCTTCTCATTCACATTTTGTTCATTGCAATAGCCAACATTTGTTGAGAATTTAAATTGTTCCCCTTATTGAATTTCATTCATTATTGATGATGATTTTGAGTCCTTGAGTCTTTTTTTATGTTTATTTATTTTTGAGACAGAGAGAGACACAGCATGAGCAGGGGAGGGGCAGAGAGAAAGGGACACACAGAATTCGAAGCAGGCTCCAAGCTCTGAGCCATCAGCAAAGAGCCTGATGCAGAGCTCAAACCCACAAATCTGGAGCAAAGTTATAAGTCAACCGACTGAGCCATCCAGGCACCCCCTTGAGTCTTTTAAATAATGACAAGTAGGCTTATCTTCATTTTACTGATGAAGAAGATGTTTCTCAAGGAGATCAAGTAGCCTCTCCAAGATCATTGTACAGTAGAGGTAAGGTAGGAACTCAGGTCTTTTGGATTACTTATAATTAATCATAGTTCAGGCAATGCAATGTGGATGGTCAATCAATATTTATGGAGTTATGGATCAAATGGATGGTAGAATTCTATAGTTTTTTCTTCACTATACACTGCCTGTTAGTTAATTCTTTTTTTTCTTTTAATAGTTTATTGTCAAATTAGTTTCCATATAACACCCAGTGCTTCTCCCCCCAAGTGCCCCCCTGTAACCTCACACTTGTTGACCTTTGCAACAAAGAAAATACTTTTTAAGGATTCCAGAGAAGATTCTCTTGAAGCAAAAAATATATTTATATATATAGTCACATCCATTAATACAGAGTCTTGAGAGCTAATATTGAGTAGATCAAAGAGAGGATGTATAACAGAATATTACCATAACCCTCTACAATAATCTCTTTAAGTTTTTGATAGTTACTGTATTTTACACAGGTTCTATTGTTTTCATCCACCTCAGAAATAGGTTCCGTTGGCTATACTGTCAGGAATTCCATCTTCAACTCTTCCTTTATCTCTGAACTTTCCAACTCCACACATCTGGGTTTTATATTATTACTGTGTGTATCATAACTGCTATGATGGTGTTATGTGTTTATTGGCTTATTGCCAAACTTTGGAGACTGATTTCATTTGTTCTATTATGATACTAATAAGCTACAACATATATTATTGTTATTTTTATATGTCCAGTCCCTAGCTGTTTAAAGGCATGTGGTAGCTTAGTAAATGTTTATTGAATCAATTAATGAATGAATTGCATTGTAAAACGTGGTGTCCTAAATCATATACTGTTTTTAACTTTATTATCTTTAGTATCTTTCCCATTTGGTTATGCTTGCTATGGAGTAAAAGAACAGATTTTGGTAAATCTAACATCTGTTCATATGGGCCTTTTACTGTATGAGCTGACATTATTTATATTTTTGCATGCATATTTCAAATATAGAATATCATTACATAATAGGATGAATTATGCTTTTTTTCATAATTATTAACATTTGACCACATCAATTTGAAGCATTTTTAATAAAATATAATTAATTGAAGTTTTTCTTGGCCCTATGCATCAAATGTTAATAAAAATATGCATGTCAAACGGATGGGACAGCTTAAGCAATCCCTCAATGGAAACATATAGGTAATGTGCATTTATTAGGAAAGAATAGTGGAAAATAAAGACATAACTTCAGTTATATTCAGGAAGCAGGTTTTCACGACTCTTGGGTACGTGCTGTCAGTTAAGATAACATACATCTGGCTTCCTGTCTCTATTCTTAAGCATGAGATTCCAGAGATGTCTTTGTGCATCATTCCCTAATGATTCATAATTATTACTAAGTATGTTGGTTTTTAATCACTAGTGTAATGATGTTTATATTTTTTGGGAACTACCCACACAATCCCTATAGGCCATCATGTGAGCTTATTTCTCATGTATATTTTAATAGTCATTTTCCTTAAATGGTCTTGACGTGGTAATTTCTCACTGATATCATTCTGCCAACTTTGGCAGTTATAGAAGGCATCTACTGGGTTTGTTTGCTGTTATTTTCATTTATTTGTTTTTGTTTTGTTTATTCCAGTCCATTTCAGCAACTTTTCTAGAAAGAGAAATCCTTACTTTATATATTGCGATCACAATGTTTGAGGTAGTGGCACATGACTAATATTGCCATTGGCATTAAACTATCTCCTCGGATATAGTATCCATTCTCTTTAGGATATTAAGGAAGTGACATTCAATCCTTTCCCTATATCTGTAAGTGGAGCTGATAGTGAGAGTTCTTTCTTCTCTATTAGATAAGATGTTAGAAGTGTCCACTGCCTGTTTACTTGTGACCACTTACCATACCATGTGGGTTAGCTTCATTCAGAATACTGACAAAGTAGAAAAGATAGGTGAAGACAGAGTTAGTGGTGCTAATGAGCTCTTTCCTGCCCTGAAGTATGCTGTAAGCCCCTCCCCCCCCCAGGTTCCTATAACTTTTATTCCATATCTGTGAGCCATTGTAATATTTGAGACTATTTTGTTTTTGAAACAATATCTGGTTTGTTGTCACTTGTACTGGAGTGCGTACCTCAGTAAAGCAAGCTTTTTGATTTTCAGAGTTCAGTGTGGATTAATGATATTAGTTTGTATTAGAATTAGGTTTAAATTCAGCAGGGAACTTTTAGTGAGATCCTATAGATAAGATGAAATCATATATATTTGATATTACTCCATTTAAAAAATTAAATTCTTTTTTCAACACTTTTTAAAGAAATTTTGTTTTGGAGAGAAAAGTGAGAGAAGAGAATTTAAGAAGGCTCTACACTCAGCACAGAGCTGGACACGGGGGATTTCATCCACAACCCTGGTATCATGACCAGAGCCAAAATTAAGAGCCAGGCGCTCAACTGAATGAGTCACCCAGGTGCCCCTTAAAAATTAAATTCTAGGGGCACCTGAGTGGCTCAGTTGGTTAAGAGTCTGGCTTCAGCTCAGGTCATGATCTCACGGTTTGTGGGTTAGAGCCCCACATCGGGACAGCTCAGAGCCTGGAGCCTGCTTCGAATTCTGTATCTCCCTCTCTCTCTGACCTTCCCTTGCTCATGCTATCTCTCTCTGTCTCTCAAAAGTAAAAATAAAAAACATTAAAAAAATTAAATTCTAAAAAAGTATTAATCAAGATAACACTTAACCCCCATTTACCTACTTCACCCATTCCCTTTTCCTCTGGTAATGACCAGTTTGTTCTATATATTTAAGAGTCTGGATTTGTTTTTTGTCTCCTTTTATATGTTTGGTCATTTTTGTTTCATAAATTCCACATGAATGTTTGCCTTTACCTGTCTGACTTTTTATTTCACATAGCATTATACTTTGCTGCAGATAAAAGATTTCATTCTTTTTATTGCTGAATAATATTCCTTTGTGTATACATACATACATATATATATTTTTCCTTATCATTCATCTACTGATGGACAGTCGGATTGCTTCCCTATCTTTGCTATTGCAAATAAAATTGCCAAAAAACGTAGGGGGTGCATATCTCTTTTTAAATTAGTGTTTTTGTTTATTTTGGGTCAATACACAGCAGTGGAATTACTGGATTATATGGTAATTCTATTTTCAATTTTTTTAAGGAATCTTCATACTGTTTTCCACCGTGGCTGTAACCAATTTATATTCTACCAACAGTGCATGAGGGTTCTTTTTTCTCCATATCCTTCCCAACATTTGTCATTACTTGCTTTTTTTGGTTTTAGGTGGATGTGAGGTAATGGCTCATGGTGATTGCGATTTGCCTTTCCTCGATGATTAGTTGAGCATCTTTTCACATGTCTGTTGGCCATTTGTATGCCATTTTTGGAAAAGTGTCTCTTCAGGTCCTCTGGTCATTTTTCATCAGATTATTTGTTTTTAAGTGTTGGGTTCTATAAGTTCTTTATCTGTTTTGTCCATTAAACCATTGTAATATATATCATTTGAGAATATCTTCTCTGATTAAGTACATTTCCTTTTTTTTATTGATAGTTTCCTTTATTGTGCAAAAGCTTTTTATTTTATAATAGGGTCTAATGATTTAATTTTGTGTTTGTTCCCCTTGCCATGAGGAGACATATCTAGAAAAATGGTTCTATAATTGATGTCAAAGAAATTATAGACTATGTTTTCTTCTAGGAGGTTTTTTTTTTGGGTTTCATGTCTCACGTTTATATCCTTAATCCATTTTGAGTTTATTTTTGTGTATGAGAATGTGGCCAGTTTCATTCTTTTGCATAGCACTGCCCAGTTTTTCCAATACCCATTTGTTAAAGAGATTATCTTTTCTTCATTGTATACTCTCGCCTTCATAATGGTATTAGCTGATCACATAAGCATGGGTGTATATCTTTGTTCTGTTCCATTTATTTATGGGTTTGCTTTTGTGCCAGTACCATACTCTTTTGATTACTACAGCTTTGTAACATATTTTGAAATCTGGGATTGTGATACCCAGATGAGTCCATTTAAAAAATGATGTCTAAGTACTATTTACATAGCTTTTATTGTCCTTTCTGTCCCAGTTAATTAATTTGTAGAATAAGTGAGTTCTACATTAACAGGCCTCCCTAGACATCATTTAATTTGATTCTTTGGCTTAACTATCATACCTTTTATTCATATTTTCAAAATTGATTAAAACCATGTCATTTTTTAGGTATTTACAAAGTTTATGAAAAATAGATTGTAAACGAAATGCAGTAGAAATGCAAAAGTACAGCAGTTTTGTTGGTTTTTCACAGTGATACACAGTTATGAAAAGCACATACTCACATTTGACCTAATCATCCGAGGATGGTCAAATCCACCTGTTTAGGTTTTACAACCACACATACAGATAGCGCTGTATGTAAATATTTACATGTATTAGCACATACTTATTTGTTGTTTTTCTATATATTAACAGAACGGTAATTCAACCATATCTTTTTCATTAAAGGGAGTGTGGATTTAGTCTCCTTAAGGCTGCCAGTGTTCCCGAGCTATCTGAGAGGAGCCTGCTTTTCCTAGATCCTCTAGAGCAAGCATGCCATCCTTCATAAACACTTAGAACTATTTTATTCTCTCAAGCAAGGGAAAAGGTGAAAACATACTTCCAAATAAGAATTCTGACAGGCATAAAAATATTTACACTTGCATTTTAGTGATTTATCATACCGCTCTTATTAAAATGATGTCTGAGGCTATAAAGCCCTCTTCTATTTGAAAGTTTACTATATATATATTTGTAAGACAACTATCTGATACAGAAAAGTCATCTAGATCCCATAGCAGACAATAGACAATTTGCTCACAATCATGAAATGTTTAATAAACACACAGTAAACAATGAGGATGTTCCAGGTGCTTTGCTGGGTACTAACAAAGGCAGAAGTGAAACTTTGCTTCTTAAATCACTCATACATTGATTAAGAATATAGACAATTGAATATAAATTTAAAATACTGTTTGAAAATTTAAATTTAAAAATTTTAAAGCACTGTTGTTTAGTATCATAAGAATACTAAGTAAAGAATGTTGTGCAGACTTAGATGAAGCATTTATGGAGGCCATTTTTGGAGTCTATGGCAAACTATTAAAAATATAAATAAGGGAAATATTTGCTTATCTGTTTTTTGAATTAACAAATCATTTTATGTATGTGAGCCTTACCTCTCTGAACACATCTCATAGACTTACAGGGCAGAGGAATTTTTAACAGATTATATGAATTGCTGATCACACACACACACACACACACACCCATACACACTAGATATTCAGGAGTTGCTGATTCTGTATGTGGGTAAGTGTGTGGGCTTAATCTTCCAGCACATTTTAGTCATGCTGATCATGCCTGTGATAATTAAAGCCATGGATGTGTTATTTTAATTTCTTTCTATTTTTGTTTAGAATTATATCTTTAAAATCTTTTAAATCCTAATTAGGACTGCACTGCTATTAAGGTTGATAGATAGGAGGTTGCATAGAGAAATAACAATCAAAAATGAGGTGGGGCAATTAGATATAAGAAGACTATAACCCCAAACTTAACTCCTAAAGCATTTTATCTAGATTGTGTTGCTGCTTAATCCAATCAATAACTTGACATTTGATGGCCTACTTAGTATAGTCACTGTCTCTTTGTGTTCAGTCTCTATTCTGTCATTACTATCTTCAGGTTCCTACAATTGTTTAGAAATTGCTGAGTTGTTTCATTGTGGCTGACACTGCTCTTCAACCTTGTTTGTCACACAGTTTTGCCATGATCCGATTTCTAATCTGCTGACTCTTCACCGAGTACACAATGGGATTCATTAGAGGGGGGACCAGAAGGAAAACATCAGCTATAATGACCCTAACGACTGGGGAAACATTTTTGGCAAAGCGGTGAAGGGCAGCCAACGTGACGATAGGGACATAGAAGATGAACACAGCACAGATGTGGGAGATGCAGGTGTTGAGGACCTTGAGGCGACCCTTGTGTGAGGCAATGCCCATAACGAGTTTCAAGATCAACACATAAGACACAGAAATGCACCCCAAGTATAATAAGGATATAAGAGCCACAAACAGTCCATAGATAACATTGACTTTGTTGTCAGAACAGGCCAGCTTCATGACATCCTGATGGAGGCAGTACGAGTGGGATAGGTGGCTTTTCCTACAGAATTTCAGCCTCTTTAAAATAAAGGGGAAAGGAAGGACAAACATAATACATAATGTGGCAAATATGAGGCCGATTTTAAAGACTCTGGCACTGGTCAGGATGGAGGTGTATCTCAGAGGGCTGTAGATGGCTATGAAGCGGTCAATGGACATGATGAAAAGAACTGATGACTCCATAGCTGAGAATCCATGAATGAAAAACTCTTGGGCAAAGCAGGCATCGGGGGAAATCCCAGTGGCATTGAACAAGAAGATTCTCAACATTGTTGGAAAGGAGGAGATGGACAGTCCCAGGTCAGAAAAGGCCAGCATGGAGAGGAAATAATACATAGGCTCATGCAGAGAGGTCTCTGTTTTTATGAAAAAGAGGATGGTGCAGTTCCCCAGGATGGCAAGCAGGTACATGAGGCAAATGGGGATGGAGACCCAAATGTGCGCATGCTCCATGCCTGGGATCCCAATGAGGAAGAAGGTAGAGATTTCCACTTCAGAGGTGTTAAAGATTGACATTGCAAGAATGTGAGGGGCTCATAATATGCATCTCAGAAGAGCCTTCCTGAAATGGCCTAAATAGCCAGCTCAAATATTTATTCTTCAAATGTTGATGTAAAATCTTAGGCTGGCAGCTTTTTTTTTTCTTTTTTGCATAAGAATTCTTGGACTAAAACAACATATTTTATAATATATTAGTAGGAGTAATAGTGGGACCCATATAGATAGGATATCAAAAGAAACATGAATATATATTAATATGCACAAGTAATTGCTAGCAGATAGATATTTCAAATACCTCAAATGCTTTTCCTGATCTCATCATACAAGAAGAAAGCAGTAAATTCAGCCTCTATAGTAATCTTTTTAAGGATTGTCATGCTTGTAAGTTTGAAAATTGTTTGGAGAAATATCGGATCAAAGAAGGACATCACTTAGTACAATTGCATTTACAGTTATAAGTGAATATTAATTTTTTAAAAAAGTTTTCTTTCAAAAAGTGGGGCTAGTAAGGGTTAACATCCACATCCAAAAGAATGAAGGTAGACCTGTATCTCACATTTTATACAAAAATTATCTCAAAATACATTACAGGGCTAAGTCAAAAAAGAGGTAAAACAATAAATGTCTTAGAAGGAAACTTAGGTGGTGAGTTCTCGTCATCTGGGGTTGTGCTCTCTGTGATATCACTGCTGGCCTTTGTCCTCTCTCTGGCTTCATAGAATCTCATATAAGGAGATATCATTTTAATGTGCACTAAATGAATGAAAAGTTATACCCTCAATGTAGAAGTATGTATAAACTTAGAAATTTAACTATATGTATAAATTAAATGATAAAATGAATTTTATACAAAACCCACCTTCACACCATTACTTAAAATCCATGAACTCCTAGTTTTTTGTTAGAATCATAAGGTTCCCTTCTGTTCATCTAGAGAGAGAAAACATAAAGAGATATTTAAACCTATAAAGAAGCATGCTGAGTTAGGACAGACAATAGAGCAAGTAACTCCTGGTGGTCCCTACTGTCTTCTCACTGATGCCCCTGCGAACTCAGTGATCTTGCAGATCTGCACCCAGAAACAACCTATACTAACCTGTGAGGCAATAACTACTGTTCAGGAAACATGTTACCCGACAGCCAGCCAGGTTCAAGTACTTGCCTTTGAATTTCTTTCTGTGTCAGGTCAGTGCTTCTGGCCTGGACTTGGCTGTTTGCTATCATTCAGCAGGACTCTAGACTTCCACCATGCATTTACAGAATTGTTGGACTTTGTGCCGAGGGTTAGGGTAATGGCATCCATCCTAATCACTTGACAACCACAGCCAGACAGATACTGGGCAACATTTTTGCTTGAGCTGGTGCAAAGGCAACTGGCAGCTGTGAATGTTGGGAAACTTACCGGTAATTTGGTAAGTGATTGGATTCACATGGCAGAGTAAAGAGGATATGTCAGTGGCATGCATTTACCAGAATTTCACTGCTATGTGGGCACAACAGTCCCTCCTGACCTGCTGAGTCTAGTCCTGCTCCCTGATGCTTTCCTATTGGCCCAGTAAACGTTGGGGATTTCAGCTCAGCAGGATGTACCCAGAGGGAAAGAAAAAGCCCTGGAGGTGAAACCTCAAGAACCCAGAGGAGTCATCCCAACCCCTGTAAATGAGATGTACTACTCCTTTGAGCAGAAAGCACCTTAAGCCTCCTCTGCCCCCTGGCGGAATAATTTCCTGTTTTCAAAAATCAAGAGCATCATGTGAATGCTCTTAAAACAGTTTCACAGTGTTGGATAACTGTGCCTTTATGTGTCTGCCTCCTTCACTACACCTCACCCCCTTAAACTTATATGTGTTTCCTTCTACAAACTGACAAGGTTTTGAACATTTAATTTTCATCTAGTATTTTCAAATACAGTAGTTTTCAACTGCACTCAGACTTCACTGTGGAATTTCATAAACATAGAGATTTTTAGGCCTACTCTAGAGTCACTGAATCTCTTAACTTGATATTCATGGGATAGTCTTTGTTTTCTTGGTATACTATGTATATTATTTCCCATGATTATTATGTTATATATAAGTATTGTTTTTATGTTGTAGTTCCTGAATATACAAGAAAGATTTTTCTCTTTCTCTCAAGCTATTTCCAACCAATCATAATCTAGTAGACTCTGCTTTTGTAAAACGAAATAAAATTTTTGAAGTTACAGCTGATTCTCATTGAATCCTCAGAGTTCAGGAACTCTTACAGAGCATCTTTGCTTTTTGTACAGTGTGCATTTGCATAGGTGTATTGCAATTGCAATAAGATCCTGTCCTCGTTTTACTAAGGTAATAATTTGGAGAATTGGTTATACGACCAAGCCCTTCCCTAGATTGTCATACTTGAAAATGTTGCTCATTTAATCAAGTATGACTAGTGACTTTTAGGGAACTAAAGTTGACTGTATAAAATCTGTGCTGACAAAGCCCTCTCAAGTAAATCACCCTGTTACTTGGCTTACAGGTGTAGCCCTTAAAACTGGTAAGGGAGGTCACTTCCATGGCAGAACAGGATCCTGGGACGTTTTGCAGAGTCTGAGTAAAGAAAATACTACCCAAATGTACACTTACCTGAAGGGGTAATTTGGTGAAGACAATTTCTTGGTCATAATTCCCTATCCTTGCTAAAGTATATGATAGCAGGTTTTTAAACACCTAATCTGATTCTGTATGGAAAGCTCTAGGACTGCAAACTTAAGAAAACCCATCTGGTATGTTACCATTCTTTCTGCATCTGTGTAAATAATGAGATAAAATCTAATGAAAGCCTGATCAAGAATAATCTTTCTTTGAAATTATATTTAATTTAATTTTATTTTTAATGTTTATTTTTGAGAGACAACGAGAGACAGAGTATGAGCAGGTCAAAGGCAGAGAGAGAGGATGCACAGTATCTGTCACCGGCTCCAGGCTCTGAGCTGTCAGCACAGAGCCCAATGCAGGGCTCAAACTCACAAACTGTGAGATCATGACCTGAGCCAAAGTCAGATGCTTAACCAACTGAGGTACCCAGGCACCCCTGAAATGATATTTTATTTAAAATAGGGGAAACTATACAGGAAAACGTGTGCTTCAGTAGGAATCTCCATTTTTACTAGCATGGTCTTATGGTTATCTGATTCTAGTACGTGGGATCTTGGTATTGTCAATGCCTTTGAGCTATTTTCAGGTATTGTCTCTGTTAGTTGTAGATACTAATAGCAACAAAGTAATTCAGGAAGGTAAGCCTGCAAATAAATTCTGTCTGGAGGAGGGTCAATAGGCCTGTCCCACAAAGTGGAGGAGACTATTTGTACTCATTTGCAAAGTAATGTCAACATTCCTATCTATAAATATATCTTTTATATGGGGTCTCCTCTGAACTGGTTGTGTTATTCACCTGGTTCTATCAAAAAATGAGTTAAATTAGATCTTTAATGGATGTTCATTTTATGCCATTGTGAGAGCTAAATTTTTACCGTTATTGAAAATTCGTCCCTTTAAATTTATTTTTGTTTATTTATTTATTTATTTATTTTTAGAGAAGGAGCATGAGTGGGAGAAAGGGGCAGAGGGAGAAGGAGAGAGAATCTCAAGCAGGCTCCATACCCAGAGCGAAACCTGATACAGGGCTCGATCTTGTGACTGTGAGATCATCATCTGAGCCAAAATCAAGAGTTTAGTGCCTACCCAACTGAGCCACTCAGGAATCCTGGTTTTATTTATTTATTTATTTATTTATTTATTTATTTTTGA
Source organism: Helogale parvula (assembly GCA_004023845.1). Taxonomy (NCBI): domain Eukaryota; kingdom Metazoa; phylum Chordata; class Mammalia; order Carnivora; family Herpestidae; genus Helogale; species Helogale parvula. The sequence goes on from PJEM01005234.1 coordinate 63,523, forward strand.
GAGACAGAGAGAGAAAAAAAGAGAGCTAAGTGAGCATGTGCATAGGCAGGGGACAGAGAGAGAGAGAGAGAGAGAGAAGGAGAGAGAGAATCCTAAGAAGGCTCTGTGCATGGACCCAATCAGGCCTCCATTTCATGACTGTAAAATCATGACCTGAACCAAAGTCAAACACCCCTGAAAATTGGTGTTAATCAGTGTTTCTATTCCTGCCTGGGAGAGAGACAAATCATATACATTATAAAGGGTTATGACGTTAGATAGAACTCCCACAGAAACTGGGAAGACAGGAAACTTTCTATGCTATATAACACAGACAGTGATATTTTAATGCTCAGGAAGGAAATACTGAAATAAATGAAACGGGTGAATGAATTAGATTTTTCTTATATTTTTGTGAGCTCTGCATGTGTTTATTGTTTTTTCTTATTAGTTCTATGTGTGCCCATATATCACTTTCCATTTCAATTTTAGTTCCTGAGAGCATAGGCATATTTCATAGAAGTGAAAGCTATGAGTTGGAGAATACTATTTTATTTTTTAATTTTATCTATTTATTCTAAGATAGAGAGAGCAGGGAATGGAGAAAGAGAGAGAGGGAGAGAGAGAGAGAATCCCAAGCAGGGTCTGCACTGACCGTGCATAGCCCAATGCGAGGTTTGAACTCCCGAGCCTACAAGATCATGACCTGAGCTGAGATCAAGAGTTGGACACTTAAACAACTGAGCCACCCAGATGCCCCTGAGAACACTATTTTAAATGAAGAGGCAATCCTCTGTCACTTCTTATCACTATCCAATTGTTATATAAATGTATATTGTTAATTCTCAAATGAGTATATAGAATATTACTTTAAGTATGATGAAAATGACAAGCACATATTGCATTCATGAGGCTGGTTAAAGCAAGCTAGGTGAAAGTGGAAACTTAGAATACATTTTACACTTATATATGAGCCCTAATCTTACATTCTTATCCAAAAAAATTGCAAGGCTGATTCTTCAATCTTAATAAACATGTTGAAAGATGATATTGTAAAGTGATTAATGTATGCTACGATTCCTTATTGATTCATTCTACTTGTTCTGTGTCATTCACTGATTGAGATTTCATTGTGGCTAAACATTCCTTGTCAGCTGTGTTTCTGACACAACTTCCCTAAAACCATATTTCTTATCTGTTTGCTCTTCACACAGTATACAATGGGGTTCATCAATGGAGGTACCAACAGGAATACATCAGCCATGAGGATCCTAATGACTGGGGAGCTGTGTTTGGCAAACCGATAGATCACAGCTAGGGAGAAAATGGGAACATAGAAGATGAGCACAGCACAAATGTGGGAAACGCAGGTATTGAGAACCTTCAGCCTTTGTTTCTGTGATGCTATGCTCAATACTGCTTTCAGTATCATCATGTAGGACATGAAAATAAATCCTAGGTCTAGGATGCCTGTGACAGCCACAAATAAACCATAGATGACATTGACCTTATTGTCAGAGCAGGCCAGCTTCATGACATCCTGATGGAGGCAGTAGGAATGGGAAAGGAGGGTCTTCTTACAGTATCTTAGATGTTTTAGAGTGAAAGGGAAAGGGAGGATCAACAAAACATTTTTAAAAGAAAAAGCAAGCCCAATTTTGGTGACTCTGGCTCTGGTCAGGATAGAGGTGTATCTCAGAGGGTTGCAGATGGCAATAAATCGATCAAAGGACATGATAAGAAGAACTGATGACTCCATAGCTGAGAATCCATGAATGAAAAATTCTTGGGCAAAGCAGGCATCAGGGGAAATTCCTGGAGCGTTAAACAAGAATATCCTTAGCATGGTCGGGAGAGAAGAGAGGGACAGTCCTAGGTCAGAGACAGCCAACATGGAGAGAAAATAGTACATGGGTTCATGCAGAGATGGTTCTGTTTTTATGAAAAACAAAATGGCACAGTTTCCCAGGATGGCAATGAGGTACATGAGGCAAATGGGTATGGAGATCCAAATGTGGGCATGCTCCATCCCTGGGATCCCAATCAGGAAGAAGGTAGAGATTTCAATTTCAGACCTGTTGAAGATGAACATGCCAGGTAAATGAGGGAAGCAAGATGAGAAGCTTGGGAGAGGCCCCTTGCAGTGTTGCAAATAGACTGGCTCAGTCCCTAACTCTACCTTATTTTTGAGGTACTGTGAATCCAAGTGATATGCACATAATTCTTAGACATAAACCTAAATGGAGAAACATAGGAAGAGAAGTATTCATCAGTTAAAAACAAAAACTGACAAAAAAGGAAAACAAATTTATATCAAAATTGAGCCTTACAACAGATAGAGGTTACAATAGGTGTAATAAGTTCTATATAAGGACTGATTGGTTAACTAAGATAATTCTATTCCAATTGGTGAACTTGATATTTTCACTCTTTAATGTAAATATTATAATTTACATACTGTTAAAATTTCAGTTAATTTACATAAAATTCAGAGATAAAGTAAGATATTTTTATACAATGTGTTTTAACGTAGACATGGGTTTTTTCCTTTCCTCAAATTTCCTTTATTGTCTTTCAGAAACATTTGGTAATTTTCTCCAACAAATGTTTTACCTCTTTTGTAAAAACATTTCTTAGAATCCTTATGCAATTGTTGACATTGTTTATAAGATTATTAATCTCTATTATTTTTCTATTTTTCATAATGATTACTAGTCACATAAAGGAACACTGCAGATTTTTGTTATAGAAGCTTGTTATAAGCCTGTCTATGCTGGCCATTCTCTTTTTATCTCCTCCTTTCCTACTATAGAGCCCTGAGTGCTGCCTCATCTTCTTTTTGCCCCTTTGGCCATGCATACACTTCTGTAAAGAAATCCTTAAGTAAACCTCCTCAACTGACTTCTTCATGTGCATCTATGTCTTGCTGGCACACTGTCTTTCATTCCTTTTAGTTAGATTGTCCTCCTCTGGTATTTAGGCTGTTCTCTGTAGTGCAATGTGCAGTACACAGATGGGGATTTGCAATTAACTTATTTTCTTATAACTCAGTATTCTCAACCTGAAAACTCATGTATTTTTTCAGTGTTGAATATCTTTTGCCATTATAACTTTCAACATTGCCTACTAAAATATATCTAGCTGGAACTTGTTGAACCTTCTCAATCTAACTTCCTAGTTAGATTGCTTCATATCTTCAAACGTTCATATGTTTTTATATTTGTTTTTGCAAAATGCATTGTTGCATTTTGGTGAATTCTTTAGTATGACTTTTTATGTACTAAATCTGTTTTCATTTGTTACTGGTCTCAAATGTATTCCAACTATTAAATTTTATTTCAATTACTGTATTTTCTTTTTTAATTCATATTTGTATTTTCAATTTATATCTACCTACACCACATAATTTTTCATTCATTTTATTATTATTATGTTGCCTTCAAGTTTTGAGGATCTTAAGCATAGCTGCTTCAAAATGTATTTTAAATTGCTCTAGTTTTTATTTTCTCATCAGTGAATGTTATTATTGAAATTGTAGTTTCTTTCTCAGTGTTAGTCTTCATATATGGTTCAGAATTTTACTTGTAATCTCACCTTGAGTGAAAACTTCCTTGTTTGTTTGATGATTTATTTTGTTCATGCCCCATAATTAGATGTTGCAGTTGACTCTTCCTCACTTTCCTAAGTTTGTCAACTGTACTAAGTCTTTTCATAATGGTTAAGGATATTGTTTCAAATGAGAGCCGAATACAGTTTTGCCCTTCCCATCTCCCATCCTCAACTACCTCAAGATCTGGCTTGTTATGGGGAGTAGATTTGGGCTGTGACAACACATATTTCCACTCTCCATGTGGATTAAGAGCTTCATGTCTCAAGTAGGGTAACTTAGACTTGTCCTGTGTCAAATACGAGCACTATTGTGCTGAGTCCCATGCACATGCTGAGCTGCCAATCACCAATATGCCTCTAGACTAAAAGCCATTGGTTTGTACATTCAACTTCAATACACAATTATGTGTTTTTACATGGTATCTCATATCTATCTATCTATCTATCTATCTATCTATCATCTATCTAATCTATCTCTTATCTATTATCATCTATCAACTATTAGGTATTTTTTATCCATCTGTCTTTCTAAGGAGAATGGCAATATCTTTTTATTATTTTTGTATTGTATTTATTATTACTACATGTGTAGCATAGAATGGAAATTAACATACCCAATTCAGCTCACTATACCATATTGAATAAAATTCTCCATTAAAACTTCAATACAATTTAAAAACTATAAGCTATTAGAGCTTATGTTCAAGAAAAATAGATTTTTTTGAGAATTGTTTGCTCATGTGCTTTTTATAGGATAATGAGTTAATGTACTAATTTATTCAGTGATACACTGTAGCTAATTGCAGGCTTCATCATCAATCTTTGTCATGAGGAATTTAATAATGTCTCTCAGATCTGAACTATTTAAGCCATTTCTTAGTACTTCGATTCTTATCTTTACATACATCTTCAACCATTTAGTCACAATAATTCTATTGTCATGATAGAAAATAATTAAAAGCTCATGTTCTCTATTTCCTTAACTATTTTTTTCTTTCCTGAGCTGGTTTCTCCTAAAATCTCAAACACTAGTCATTGTAATCCACCTTCAGTTCTCTCTACGTTATTGTTGCTTCTTGATCCTTCACTGTCTTCTGAATGGGTTTTCTGGACTGAACCTCACATCCAACTTACCATATTTATTTTTTTCTGCCCAAACTACTTCCGTTTCTGGGTTGTCTATAAACTTTTTAGTGACATTTATCCCCCTGAAAAATGAGATGTCTAAGAGACAGACAATTAGAAAGAAATGCCTACGAGGTTTTGCATTATACAATATATTATATGCATTTTTTAATAAAGGAAAAAAATCCCGGCAGGTGCTTGGATATTGTTCACTTTAGAGTTTAGCAAACTCTCATACAAATTCACTGTAAGGCAATGAATAAACTGTACTTTCAGTGACTACTTTGTGATATCTGTCTGCCTAGACATTAATCCACCTGTGTCCAATCACACAACCAATGGAGAGCTATCCATTAGACCTAGTGTCTTCAGATTCCCCAAACTTGCTTCTGATGTTAAACTGAAAGGAGTAAGATAAATGTTTAATGAAAACTGAAGTTTTATTTCAACAAGGATCATGCAAGAGTTTTGCTTGTTTGGTCTGTGCAACCACACAGTTAAATAGTTATTGGATCATTCCCTTTACGACACGTAGCATCAAAGTATGCTTACTGTCAAATTTGTTGAGCTAAGTGGGATGTTGTGTTTTTCTGCCTGGCTTGTCTGTTGAACTCACCCACTTGTGTCTTTATTTCATCAGCCTCCCTGCCAACGTCTCAACCCCATCTCTAGGCAGTTCTTCTTTGACTGTATGGGGGACTCTGCTCCTCTTTCAATTTTCTCCTAGATATTATCTAGCAAAGTTTCTCCCAAACTTTGTAGGTCATCAATAACTTGGCAGTGTTTTTGACATATAGTAATGTCTTTCATAGTTTTGAATCTTTTAATCAATTTAGACATTCTGAGACCTGAGTTGTTAATTTTTCCATACCTAATCCTATTAATAACTATGTGTTTATAAGCTCTCTTAATGTCAAGAATAAACTTGTTTACCGATAAATAAAAAATGGAGTAATAATATTTTCAATAAACATATTATTTATTCTTCACTACAACCTCTACTTCTAAATGAATCTACATATGTATGTATCTTTAGAAACTGCTATATCTCTCTGGAAGAGCCATTTTATTTGCTTTGAACTGTGACATTTTTAGAGAGTCTACAGGAAAGTAAAACACTGCACAGAATCATTTCCAGTAGTTGTTTTTCTCTCAGAAGGGCCTACCAAAGCCAATTCTGTACTTTGCAAAAACGTAAAAAATGCAGTTTAAGTAACCAATACAGAATGCCTTTACAGAATGGATTTAGAATAAAGTTTACTATTTTATGGAAATTGTTAAAGTTATCATGTTCTTTAAGTTAAAGGTAGAGGGATTTTCAATGAAGTCAGGATGGTGTCACTGGGACTGCTTCAGGTGTTGGCTATATCCTGAGATTGAAGCAGTCATTAAGCAGTAAAATCATGTTAGTTTATCAGGGATAAGAGACACATCTTAAGGTTACTGAAGGATAAGATCATGAGGGTTTTCAGGTACTTACCAAGGTGTTGGCCACTGCGTTTATACTTTAAAGAGAGGAATGCTGGATGAAGTCATCCAAATCCCATTGTTAGGCACAGCAAGGGTTGATCAGGACAGTAATTCTAGTCCCTCTACCTGGATACTCTTTTAGCATAACAAAGACCTCTGGGGACTAGAACTCAGGAAATTACCGTGAAGGATTAAAAAGCCCCCAGGCAAGTCCTTAAATGAATTAACTCAAGGAACATTCAACTGAACGCATATGAATTATGCATATGAGTTAACCATTTATGTTTAATGCCCTAGGAGGCCTCTCCTGCCGCAACAACAGAATTCATCCCTGTGTCTTCTGCAATTTTAGAGAGTCCTTCTGTGGCTCTTCTGGGAGAGTGTCACATTTTGCTTTCCTAGATCATTATGTTTGTGTCTATAATTGAGTTTTCAGATTCGGTTTTTCTATTGCTGATACATGCACTTTGTACCTTATAAAAATCAATGATATTAGTCTTTTCTCATTCAAGAGCATTTCAATTTATTTTTAGAGGCCAGTCAAGTATGCTCTTTAAAAATATTTTTAGTTACTAGTTTGTGGGATGCTTTCTATATTAAGGAAGATAGCCTTCTATTTTGATGTGCAGGCAAATAATGTTTCCTCATATGTCAATTGTATTTGTCTTTGTTAGTGATGGCATTACAGGTTGGGTTCTCTTTGAATCAAATACTGAGGTGAATATTTGTGTGCAGAGTTTACTGAACAGGGCTCTCAGGTTCAAGACCTGTGGGGAAAGAATGAAGTAGTGGACAGAGAAGTCTGAATTTCATGCAGTGGTAACAAAGACTACACCACCTTTGGCAATCGCTGCCTCTCACCCTGCAGAGTCATGTTGTGAGGACAGAAGGCACAACATCCCCTGTGACCCTTGTGTTCTTTTGTTGGGGGGAGAGGGTGTCACAGTGCATATAAAGACCTTTGATTCAATGTGTATATTGAATATATGAGAAAATTTCCAGCAAAACATTTAAAAAAACATTTAAAAAAACTTAATCCAGGAGGTCATATGTCATCAGTTTATTGGGAGGTCCTGTAAGGACACAGGTCTGATTCAAGCTTCCCCTCTGACCTTGAAGGCCTAGGGGTCGACTTCTCAGAATTATTAGACAATAGAAGAGCACACATTGCCCAAGAAAGGAGGGACAACCCTTGTAACACCCAATCAGAAAAGGCCAGCTAACACCTTTAACATTTCTAAGGGTGGGCCTAAAGATATAAGATAGGCTTATAAGAGGCTATAAGATAATCACCTATTGCTTAAGACCAGTCACGCCCTACGTGATGGTCCTGGGCCCACTCTGTGATTGGTCAATACTCTAAATGTTGTGATTGGCTCCCACTAAAAGTATTGATATATGGTTAAAGTTACTGCCGGTATTGATAGGGGGTAGGGATTGGATCGCTGTGCCTGTGTCGCCATTTCCTGTGACGACCCCTTCCTAAAAAAGTCCCTACCACGCCATGTTCGGGCTATCTCCGCATGGATCCACTGTGTTGGTGAAGTCTGTGAGCCCGAGCTTATAAGCCCATAATAAAACCGCCCTTTGTTTTTGCATGCATGACTTGGTCTCCCTGGTAGTCTCTGGTTTTTGGGGGTGATATTAAAATCTGGGCATAACAGTCCTCGATTAAGAGTTCCCTAATTATGGATTCTTAAAAATCTGTATTAAACATATTGTACAATTTTAAAGGGTTAATTATAAAGATAGAATGATAAATGATATTAGAGAAAAATGGACATCTAAAAATAATATGTTTGAGTGCAAAGCAAAATAGTTAGATGTGGGTAAGATATTGCAATAGCTAGACAAGATTTTAGAAGACAAAGGGGTTAATGTTTTCTAATTACTTAATTAAGGTGAAATTAATTTAACCTAAGAAGTTTCTTGAGGATGGTTTCCAGTAAACTAAGTGAATTAATAGAAGAAGAATACATGAACCCTAATAAGCAATGAGAAACCATAAGGTAATTAAAGTTAAGTCCCAGGAGGTCATTTGTGCCGTAAGCTAGAAAGCTTCAATTCTAGTTTGAAAAAAGACTAGGGAGAGCTTTAATAGGGCATTATCTAGAAGAATAAGTGGATGTCTGAGATTTGTACTACACTTAAAAATTTGAAACAGTGTAAGAAGGTGATTGAGGGAAGATAATGCAGAGAAGAGAAAAATAATAAAAAAACTGAAGAACCTTTAAGTAGCTATGCAAATAAAGTGGGTATGCAATAATTATGTACTATGTATATGTCCATAGTCATAAAATTAAGACTATTATTTGTATATCTTCAATTAAAAAATTTTTTTTAACTTTTATTCATTTTTGAGAGACAGAGCATGAGTGGGGTTGGGGCAGAGAGAGAGAGAGACACAGAAGGAAGCAGGCTCCATGCTCTGAGCTGTTAGCACAGAGACCAATGTTGGGTTCAAACTCACGGACTGGGAGATCATGACCCAAGCGGAAGTTGGATGCTTAACTGATTGAGCCACCTAGGCGTCCCAGTATATCAACTTTTAAAGAAAAAGTATGAGAAATTTCTCTGTTGTAACAAAACAATAGAAACAATTTGGAAGTAAAAATATAGTCAGTCAAAGGAAATTTCATGGACACAAATACACAATTTTACTAGGTCAGGAATTAAGATACGCACTTACATTTCTTTGAGTAACAAATACAACTATAATCATATTGTTCAACTATTTAGCATAGTCAATAAAGAATTCAAAATAACGATACAGACATAAGAACAGGGACTTCTGGTTTCTGGTTCCACATGTAAGGGGCTTGGGACTTTCTTCTCCATCCTAACAAATAAAAACTGAAGTGACTGAAAAATCAACAACTCTTGTAGAAACACAAAGAGAGTTAAGAATACAAGATAAACCCCTGTGCCCAAAATTGGATAGACAGAAAAGTACACAGAGTGAATCACAGTTTACAGGAACAGAGACCCATTAGCAGAAATCAACTTGGTGACCAGTGATGTGTTAGGAAAACCTGCAATGACAAAGATTATAACACAAATAAATGAAGTGGAGAATAGAAAAATAATTTAAAAATTGATAAAATAAGGAATTGCTTTTTTGAAAATAGAAACAATTGATAAGCCCTTAGCTACACTAAGAAAAAGAAAGTCTATAATAAAGTTAGTGTCAGATACCAAGACACAGATTGAAAAGCTCAGAGCACATCAAGCAAGATAAATATCAAAAAAACTACACATGGGCATATCATTTTCAAACCTCAAAAATCAAAAATAAAGAAAAAACCTAGAGAACGCAAAGGAACAAAAATACCGTATCTATATGGGAAGAAAGATAAGGATTACATCTGACTTCTCAGAAACCATCTGCTAAATTTGGGCTTAGGTTTTTTTTTTTGTTTTTGTTTTTCCTGGTTCCTTGAGTTGTAAATTTAGGTTGTTTATTTGAGAGCTTTCTTCTTTTTTAATATAGGTGTTTATTTTTACAAACTTCCCCTTAGTACTTCTTTTCTTGCATTTCATAAGTTACTGTGTGTTATGTTTTTGTTTTCATTTGTCTGGAGTTGTTTTACAACTTTTTAAATGTGTTTTTAAAGCTACTCTTTGAGTGTATTTAATTTCCATGTATTTATGAATTTTGCTGTTTTCTTTCCATTATTGATTTCTAGTTTCATTGTGTTTGGAAAAAATACTTGAAATGATTTTAATCTTCTTAAATTTGTTAAGACTTTTTTGTGACTTAGCGTGTGATCCTATTAATTAGTCTCTTGTTTAGTTTCTTAGGTAAGCTAGGTCTTAGCACCAGCGCTTCTTTTACTTGAGAAATGGGTAGGTCTCACAGGTGGCTTCTCATGGAGCCTGCCCTATCATACTGCAAGGGGTGCCCTGGGAGCACCAGAAACAGGATCACTGAGACCTGTGCCACCACAAGTGATGGAGCAATATTTGAAATTGGCAGACCAGGGGCATCTGGGTGGCTCAGTCGGTTCAGTGTCTGACTTCAGCTCAGGTCTTTGTCTCACAGTTGGCAAGTTCAAGCCCTGCATAGGACTCTGTGCTGACAGCTCAGAGCCTGGAGCCTGCTTCAATTCTGTGTCTCCCTCATTCTCTGCCCCTCCCCTGCTCACACGCTATCTCTCCCTCAAAAATAAATAAGTATTAAAAATATTCTAATAAAAAGAGATTGGCAGTCCACTTCAGTGATTAACTGTTTTGCCTTCAGAGTAAGGTGCACTCTCTCTCTCTCTCTCTCTCTCGCTTTAATAGATAACATACATCACTTTGAGTATTATAACTGTCCAAGTCGTGGCCAAATAATGCAAAGACCTAATTTCCTTAACTCTAAAGTGAAAGTAATAAAACTCCTACCTCACAAATGATTGTGTCAATGAAGCAAGATAGTACATGTTTGACAAAGCATATGTACTCAATAAATTATTATAGTTTTTATCTGCCTTAGGTCAAGAAACCTGTTCCCCTTTACCACTAGCAAAATAGACACAAAAGTCTTACTTCTAATATTATTAATAGCTATGGTATTCTTTCACTGAACACTTATTCATCTAATAAATAATGAGTTCCTTCTAGGTTCCAAAGACTGCCACATTTATCAATGCAAATTGAAAAAGTCCCAGGACTTAATGAATCTACAGTATAGTTTATCACCCTGTAAACATAGGGAGATTTAATTTATTAACAATTCTGCACCATAATTTTAAGAACAAATAATAGTAACTGAAGAGCTACCCTTTATGGGGCTTCTGATCATGTCCTGTCAAGGGTCAGAAGGGACCTAACTTCTAACTCCTGGAGATATCTAGTCTAAATGGAGAAGCCAAACTCCCAACTGGCAACTTCAGAGGGACAGGTGAGTAATAATGAAAGTAGGGATGAAGAAAAGTATTTACAAGGGGCATATAGAAACATTTCAGGGATTGATGACTGGGAGGGGTTTAAAAAAAAGATATTTCAGAGTAATTGAGGAGATGTAAGAGATTCAAAAAAGGGTTGTTTCTCTCTCTTTTTTTTTTTTTAGTGTTGTATTGGGTTTTATAAAACTTTTAGTTCCCTGAACTTAGGCTCCAAGGTTTGTGTATTTATTCTGCTTAAAGGAACATCAAGGATGTGTTGATGGTATAATGATCGACATCTGCCAGTAAAGGTAAGTGGCATGCCTCACTGAATACAATCTGCTTTAGAGTTAACCAGGTAGAGATGCAAATCTTATGCATTTCTATGAAGAGGTTTGTAGTATTTCCTAAATCGTAGTTTATTCATCTTGGAAATAATAATTAAATGAAGCCAATGGCACTGTGAGCTTTCAGTGGACAAAGTCATATTTTACCCACTTGAAAGAGGCTATAAGGAGTAAACTGCCTTTGTGTTATACATATCTAATGATAAACACCTCTGGTCTATAGGCAGTCTTAATTCCACCTGGCCTTTTTCAGATTTAAAATATTCTTTTTTCAAGTTTACCACAAATACCTCCAATCTTATTTATTCTTATGGTGGAGTATACATTATTTATTTACCTGTATGTTTAGAATATAGCTTCTTTCTTTTAGAATGTAAACTAGTTTATACCATTTCTACATTAAAAACCATCAAGAACCTTATTATACATATGCCCATTTGACCACATATATTACCATTTATTTTATAGTTCCATATCCTTTCTGATGAAATGGGTGTAACATCTGATACTTTATTGACCTATAATTTCTTTTATTTATTTAACTAAATAATAATTATTTTTATGGAGGTATAATTAGCATATGGTAAATGCACAGATAACTAAGTATATAGTTTAGTGAGTTTTGAAAAATGAATCCATCTGTATTACCCAGATTCTAGTCAAGAAATAGCAGATATCCTCTGTCGAGAAAGTTCTCTTGTGTGTTTTACCATCAATCCTCTCTCCCTTCCACAAAGGAAATCCCTGTTCTCATTTCTCTTCATAAATTAGTTCTTGAACCTCACATAAAGGTGATAATCATCATCACACGCCTTTAACTCAGAGTAATACTTTTGATGTTGTCTGATGTTTATTGCATGTGGAATTGGTTCCTTGTTGCTGGGTAGTGGTCTGCCTATCTATCTATCTATCTATCTATCTATCTATTATCTAGATATAGTTTTGTTCATCCTTGTTGATGAAGCATTTTGGTGTTGAATTTGAAACTAACTTTATCTATACCTTAACTGCATGGTACTAGTATATCATCTCTGATTTTCGAGTCCCATCTTTTAACCTGTCAAATTGTTATAATATTTACCAAAAGCATAAAACACAGACTTATTTTATAATAGACCCGTAATAATGGCATGTGTTTTACAAGTTCTTTTATGATCCTTAATTTCCATCCTTAACACCTGTTATTTGATTTTTGTTTTAACTGTAGGCCTAAGGCCCAGATCTCTGACTTCTATCACATCTTGCCACCAGGCTGAAGTTTAATTAAATTGTGAACCTGGTATTATGCCAAGATCATGGTTGACACAGTCCTCACACACTCTCTTTCACTGCTTCTTAATGCCAAATATTGCCAAGGCAGAGAAGCATCAATCAAATATGATGCCTTTGCCAACCATGAAGAAGATAGGGGTGGGGGGGGTGATGGCTACAATTCTCCACAGGAGCACCAATGGAAATTTTATTGCCCTAGAAAGACATGGTGTGTTTTCAGAGTATAAGAGAAGGCAAGCCAATTTGACTTCTTGAGCCTGTGTTTTCAGGGACAACAACTGGATGGTAGCATGTATGGGGAGTAGGCACTCTTGGAAGAAGAAAGAAATTTGATTAAGATCAGGTGTCAGAGAGAACTGACGTGGAGGTAGGGATATAGGGTTTTGGGGTTGAGTCAGAAGTAGTGAACACCATTTCATGCTCCATCCATCCTCTATCTTAGTTTTTCCTCTCTTCACAGAGTTATTTTATCCCCTTTGGTTTATCTGGAGGAACTGGCAGGATTGGGGGGAGAGAGGCAGCACCCTGGCCAACCCTGTCCTTGAGAGCCAGTGCAACAGGCATCCCTGTTCAGAACGGGTTTCTGCAGAACAAGATAGCCAACCACATCCACTCTTTCTCACTGCAGAGGCAATTTCAGGTCTGGGCCTCAGAAAGTGCTCAATAAATCATCCTCTCTCAGAATCTCCAGGTCTTTGTTTCTGCTTCAATTTTTGTGTCTGTATGAATGTAATGATATTTGTAAAACAGCTCTTATCAACCGTGGTTTACTGTTACCAAGCCCAGTACTCAGTTTCCATCTCCATTCCTATCAAATTATGTGAATATTATTACTTTCCTTAATTTACAGGTAAAGAGACAGAGACTTTGCAGTATTAAATGACTTGCTTAAAGCAGATCGGCTTTTAGGTAGAGTTAATGTTTGTACTCCTTTTTGTGTGGTTTCAAAAGGCTATCATATCAGCTGAAACCTTGTGCTGTGAATGTAAATTTATGTGTCTCTCTCAACTTATTGTCAAATGATTTATTTTATCCAACGTATGTTTAGCAGTTTATCATTCTGAGTGTTCCTGTAACTCTTCTACATGGTTCTTAGAGATTTTTCACATTCCGATCTACATCTTCACTATTGTGGTGCTACTGTCTTCCTCAATTTCATGATCTCTCTTTTTAGCTTCTGGAGTAAGGTAACATTTTTCTGTGACTAGTAAAGAAATTACTCTATATGTAAAGCTGTAATAAATTTTCTTTGAGTCTCCTGTTTCTTATTTCCCCCTTCTATTTTTACATAATAAAGATGTACCTTATAACCTCAGATGTAGCAATATTTCCTCTGCCAGGGTCATGGTCAGGCATCTGCGAGCCATCAGGTGTGAACTGAACAGGAAAATAAATCCCACAGTTGCTGTTGCCACTCTGCCAGGCTGACCACTCTGCCTTCAGCTGGGAAAGGACAATGATGACATAAACCAGTGCAAACAAGCAGCATGAGTCACAGGATGTGGCTGGCGCAGCTGTAGAGGCCCCTTGGTTGATGTTAGGTACATGAATTCAGGTAGGGGGAGAAATGAGCATTTTTACCATTTAGCCTGCCATCTTCAGGGTTACTGTTTTCCTGCCTCGGTGCCTGGCCTTCCCAGTGCTGCCTGCTACAGATCCTAAAAGACTGGACTTTCTTAAGGTAGGTGTGCTAATTAAGACCACATTATCACATTATGGCTCTTCTAGCTTTATGTGCTATATCCATCCATGTTACTGCATGGTATACAGATGAATATATTAATTACATATCAAACCATTTTTCATTTTGTTCCGTTTATAAGTTTGCTTTTCTCTTCTGATTTTAGAAGCAATGAAATTATTTTGGGACCCCTAAAAATTCAGCTGGAGTGCTCCCCTCCCCGACTCAGCCTTCCGCAGGGCATAGAGTGAACATTAGGGTCTATATCTCTGAGTCTGTCAGGTGGTCAGTCATCAGGAGAAGTGACTTAAAGGGACTAATGAATATGTCCTTCCTGTGGACTGAGAAACCTCTCAAACTGTCTACTACCCACTTTCAAACTCCTCAAGAGACTGAATTTGTTTCAGACCTTTTAAGCATCCAAAATAACTGAAACTGGTGTTAGTCATGTACTTTGTGATTACTCAGGTCTTGGGTAAAATAAACTCTTTGAATATTATTACATGGGTAGCTTGATGAATGCTATTTATGCTGTAAGACTGCAGCGATAGACACCAATCATTAGGATGATGGCCAACTCACTTCCCAGCTCTGAGACTTTCCGGATATTATTTTACCTCCTTATTACTCAGTTTTGCATTTGATAAATAATTGTAATTACCCACTGTCATAAGTTGAAATGCTGTGATGGATGTAAACCTCTTTAATTAGTGCTTGGCAGCACAATGTTTGGGTATTGTTGAGGAAGGACCATTTTCCTCTACCCTTCAAATTTCTTCCAGTTGGTCTAAGAATGAAATTGACATGAGATAGATTAACAGGAGAAGGAAAGCAAAGATTAATTACATACACAGAGACGCTGAATGATAAAATTGAGACCCCAAAATGACCAAAGCAAGTAGCTTTTATACTTTCTAGACAAAGAAACATAAATGTATGAGGAATTGACAGGACAAAGAAAACTTATGTTTGGGAGCTTCAATTAGCAAAGAATTCTAAACAGAATTTGGCTGAGGTAGTAAATTAATAAAAGGTAACAGGGTTGTTTATCCAGCCTTCTCAGCCATAAATTTCCTGTCTCTGGTGATGAGGATATCTCTTTATTTGGTACTCTTCACATGGGGGATTTATTTCCTGCTTTCCAGGGACAAAGGCAGGGGATAGTCAGTGAATTCTTTTTGTACAGGTTGTTTCCCAAGTAACTTTTATTTAAAATAATCAGTATGCCAACGTGATAAATTTTGGGATGGTCTTCCCTTGGTGCCTACACTTTATATCTCAAATTGTCTTAACATTTACTTATGGAGGACCTAACCTCTGACAATTGACTTTTGAAAGATCAATTAAATTATTTATCTGCTGTATGACTAGAAAGTATTAAAGAGTGAATGTATATAAAACCAATATCAGTAATGAAAAAAGGCTATATGTTGAATCTTGAACACTTGAAAAATCATAAAGATGTATAATGAGAAACTTTTAGTCAGTAAATATCAAAATGTATACCTAAAATATACATTCTTAGATAAACATAGCTTATAAATATAGGCAAAGGGAGAAATAGAAAATCCAAGTAGCCCTACAAATGTTTAAAAAGATAATCTATAATTACATTTCTTCACAAATAGTTTCAAAACTGACAAAGAAGAAAACCTGAGTGTCCTTTAACTGTTCTAACGAAACCATACTTAAAAACTACCCCTGGATAATCATTTAATAAATGAATCATACTAACCATGTGTGAAATATTCCAGTTGGAAAAACATTTCCTAAATTGTTTTCAAATTCTGCATAATTGTATAGAAAACCATGACAAAAATATTAGAAGTAAGGAGAATTTCAGGGCACTTTCACTGATGAACATAGATGTAAAAATCCTAAAAAAATGCTTACAAATTAAACCTGGCAATAGATAAGGGAAGGTAGGGGCATCTGGGTGGTTCAGTTGGTTCAGTGTCCAACTCTTGATTTTGGCGCAGGTCATGATCACATGGTTTGTGAATTCCAGACTTTAGGCTCTGTGCTGCCTGAAGGCTGCTTGGGATTCTCTCTCTCTCTGCCCTTTCTCTACTTGCTCACATGATCACACACACTCTCTTTGAATCTCTTTCAAAAATAAATAAATAAACATTAAAAAAAATATGAGAAGGTAAAGTAACATGTCCAATTGGGGTTTATTCCAGAAATGTGAAATTGATATTTAAAAATCCATCAAAAAGGGGCTCCTGGATGGCTCAGTTGGTTAAGCCTCCAGCTTTGGCTCAGGTGAGATCTCACATTCGTGGGTTCGAGCCCCGCGTCAGGCTCTGTGCTGCCAACTAGCTCAGAGCCTGGAGCCTGATTCCTGTTCTGTGTCTCCTTCTCTCTCTGCCCCTCCCCCTCTCATGCTCTGTCTCTCTGTATCAAAAATAAATAAAAACATTAAAAAAATTAATTAAAAATCTATCAATTATAGGGGCACCTGGGTGGCTTAGACAGTTAAGCATCTGACTTTGGCTCTGGTCATGGTTTGTGAGTTTGAGCCCCACAGTAAGCTCTCTGCTGTCAGCACAGACCCTGCTTTGGATTCTCTGTCCCCCTGCTGCCCCTCAAAATAAAAATTAAAAAAATCAATCAGTATAATCACTTTAATAGGATAATGAAGGGAAATAATATGAATCATAAAAATCATAAATCTTAAGAGACATAGAAAATAATTTATGACATTCAGCATTTTTTCTTGCAAAAACATTTAACCAAATGAATAATAGAAAGTAACATGTTCTCTGATAAAGGTAGTTACAAAAAGACTCTTGGAAAACACACATTAATGATGAAGTGTAGAGAATATTATCTGTGAGAGCAACTAAGGGAAAATATCATCACTTTCATTACTTCTGCTCAAAACTGCACCAGAGGTCATAACCAGTGCAATAAATCAGTTGTTCTGTAAGCCCAGACAGTTGGTTTCTAGAACTTTTCTGTAGTGCAAATGACTGACACCTGAAGCCTTGTCCCTGCCTCCACTTCAAATTGGCATCCACTTAGGAGATGGCTGTCTCGGGGAAACACACTGCAAGCCACACAGCCACGTGAGGGGCCACCCAAACCAGCTCCCTCCCTCTGAGGTGCCTTAGATGACTGACCATGTGGGCCACATGCTTTTTGTCTTCCTTCTCCATAAATTCCAGCTCTTGTGTTTTATTTTATTTTATTTTTCCAAATTTCTTATTTATCTTTTAAATTTACATCCAAGCTGGTTAGCATACAGTGCAACAATGATTTCAAGAGTAGATTCCTTAATCCCCCTTTCCCATTTAGCCCATCCCCCCCACAACCCCTCCAGTAACCCTCTGTTTGTTCTCCATATTTAAGAGTCTCTTATGTTTTGTCCCCATCCCTGTTTTTATATTATTTTTGATTCCCTTCCTTTATGTTTTAAATTCACCAATAAAGGGTGAGCCCATGAAATGCTAGGCCCTTACCCTTGACCTCAATAAAAGAAGAACCCCAGACCCACGAGCCTCCTCCAACCCCCATCCCACACTCCTGCCACGTGACCCCAGGGGTGCCATGTAATTTGCAGGTCCTATAAATAATAAACCCTTTTGTCTCTTCAAAGCTTCCTAATGGTTCTTGTTGAGGGTATCTTGTAGTCATCATAAGAATCACGAAGGGCCAAACACAACATTGGTTATCAATAACAGACTGAGATCAGCACACAACATCAATAAGTATAATAATAGATATAAAAATTTGAAATAAGGGAGAAAGAAGCTAGCATCCCTTATGATGGTTTAATTGGTACAAAATAAGTCCTAAAAATTATTACAGATTATTTATTATAAATAAAAATAAGCTTAGCAGTTTCTCAGGCAAAAGAACAAAAAATAAATTGATCTTTATATATCAGTATTGAGGATTTAGAAAAAGTGTTATTTTAATTTATAAATGCTATTCATATTAGCATAAATTAATATCAAATACTTAGAAATAATTGTAAGATATATAATAGCTCTTATTTTATTTAAAAATTTTTAATGTTTTATTTATTTTTGAGAGAGAGAGAGAGACAGCACTAGCAGGGGAAGGTCAGAGAGAGAGGGAGACACAGAATCCAAAGCAGGCTCCAGGCCCTGAGCTAACTGTCAGCACTGAGCCCAACATGGGGCTCAGACCCACGAACTGTGAGATCATGACCTGAGCCAAAGTTGGATGCTCAACCGACGGAGCCAACCAGTCACCCCAATAGCTCTTATTTTAAAAGTTTAAAACAATATTGAGAAAAAATAAAGATCTTAATTAACTGAGATCTGTGTTCTTGGATTGGAAGACCTGGTAACCTAAAAATTTTAATTCTCCCAAAATTGATCTGCAGATTTGATATACTCACAATGAAAGTCACAACATATATCTCAGTGGAAATTGACAAGCTGCCTATAACATTTATAAATAAATGCAAACAGGTGGATAGCCAAGGTATTAGCTAAGAAAAGGAATGTACTGGGAAGCCATGCTCCAGACTAAGCATGGTGGAAGTAGTGATGAACCAGATAATGATTTTTGCCTTTACAGAAGTTAGTATGGAGACTTGAACCTTGCTGTGATCATTAAGTACATAATTGATGAATATCCTGTTCGGTGAGAAGCTATAAATACCTTGTAACAGAGCGTTTTCTCTGGATTTAATTACCACAGCTCTATATGGACACCCCTAATGAAACTGCAGTTTCAGTATTCTTCTAGGTTAGAATAGTTATCATGCATTCATTCTTATGCTCATTCTGAAAGAGAAAACTGTTAACAGTTGAAGGAAAGGACTGGGAATGGTGTATAGAGGTAGGAACCCATTCGGACAATTTCCAGGGTCATAATCATATGCTCTCGGCACAGCTGTGCTTAAAAATTGATTATACTAATTTCATCTCCAGGGACCCATCAGACTCTGCCACCACGCCCTAGCTTTCTATCCTAGGAGAAAACAGAAGTATTTATAGAGAGGTGGAAGTATTCAAGCCTCACTATTCATGGAATCAAAGGTTTTCAGGACCTGAGGTCCTGGATATTCATGGACTCTCAAAACTGTGGCATCTGTAATCAGTACATGTGTCACCTTCAGATAAAGATGGAAGCTCTTCTCAGGTGGGGGATGAACTGAAGACAGCCAGAACTAAAAGCAGAGAAATGAGAAGACAGAGGCAATGAAAGCACTGGAAAAAAAAAATAGAAAGTTACATGGTGAAAGGGCACAAATTTAGGTGAAACAAAATAGAAGAAAATGGCAGCAGGAAGCAGATTAGACAGGATAAAAATGTTTTGAAAGTAAATTAAATGGCGGAGAGAGAGATAGCCACAGAGATAGAAACAGAGGATATGACTTTACTTTCAATGTAGGAAAGTTTAGGCAGAGAAAGACCCAGTGAAACTGGATACTTTGGGAAACTGGCTACTGGTTGCATGATTAAATATTCATATTGATGTATTGCCTTATGTGTAAATTTCAGGTAAGTGTCAATTTTTTAATTACAAATAAACAGCGGGTACATTTGGGCACAGTGTATGTTACTATACAAAAGCGTTAGGACAACACAGTTTATGCAGGAGGGGAAAGTAGGTGTCATTTTCTTTAGAAGTAAACAATTTGAAATGTATGGCATATATAACTGTGGTAATATCATAATGTCTTTTTCCAAAAACTAAGATAGTCTAGTCAGTGGGCAGAAGGCAGTTTTTGCGTTCTGCGGGTAAGACCACAGAGATAAAATGGCTTTCTTACCCTCAGGGGCTCTCCCTTAATTACTTGTAATATGTGAGGGAGCGTGTGAAGCGAGTCTTTTTATGCCAGCCCTTGAAATGTCTTGACATCAGTCCCAGCCTCTTCTGACCATTTCTGTTCAATTAGCAATGATTACATTGTGTTAAAATAAATCAAGAGCCCCAGAGACTCTTGCTAATGATGTGGAGTCATAATAAAATGAACAGAGAAAGGGCAACCATAAAAGGATGAGAAAAAGTGAAAGGTATGACAGACACCCTCATGAGAGGACAAGAAAGATAACAAATAGGGATCCTCCTGCCTGTCCCAGCTTTAAATCCACGCATGGCCTCACAGCTGATTTTCTAACCATTGCAATCTGAATTTAGAAGGTTCAGGTCAAGGAGAAAGACATGTCTAGAGACCAGAGAGCCACTTTATTTTCTGTAACTTCTCTGAGAATTAAAGAAAATGTGATTTATATCAAGGTTGAAAGATAAAGCATAGGCTAATTTCCTGGCATGGGGTAAAGTAAACTGCTTTTCTTTTTCGGCTGCAGTGCAGTCTCTTTGTGTGTGAGCAGGCCCACATGCACTACATCCTTCAATGTTAATGTCGGGAGTGTTTCCATGAGCTGAGCTTTAGAACAGAAATTAGAACAAAGGTGTCTTAGTGATGGAGAAGAAAAAGAGAAAGTCACCTGGGACTTTAGTAGGATTTGAAGACTAGAGAGAAAAATGTTGCTTGAAGGTAAAGAAAAAGAAATGCATGGGGCTGGAATTCTGCCTGGTGGATATAGAGCAGGGAGAGTTGCCTGTATTGGCTAGGAGAAGGGCCCCAGTGAAAGCTCAGCTTGGACTGCTTGGGGCTGGAGAAGAGGACTAGGCAGGCACCCCAATCCTAGATGCTGGGGTGCCCGGACTTGGGGGAAAAGGAGAAAATGACAAATCTGTCTTATTACATGGAGAGGATGGTTTGGTATTTCCTTCTGTTTCTCAGCTGTGGATTCTAAGCTAAAGTCTTCTCAGGAATAACAGATTGGTCAGCCTGTGAACTCTCAGCGTTCACACTATAAAATGGAGATCAGAATCAGTCAAGAGGGGAAAATTTAAAAAAAAGTTTTTTCTTAATGAAACAAAATAGAGACAATAAAAGGTCAATGCTGGACAGATGTAGCCAATGATCAATCTGGGGCTACATTTGGACAGATCTTGACTTCAGGCCAGGGCTGAAATCTGTGTTAGACATTTAAGAGTTCAGAGACTATGTGTCTTTAAGGAAGGACCAGGGAGATGCTGAGACATTGCAGCAGAGATGTCTGGCTTTAAAAGGCAGGGTAGGTGAAGAATTTTCTCAGAGACAGTCAGTGGCATTAGACAGGCTTAAAATAAGGACCCAGAGAACTAAAGGGGCAAGGAATCCCATAGGGCTTAGCTGTGCCCAATGCCATCAACCCGGGATACCAAGGCCAGTATCAGCAGAGGCAATACAGTGAAGATTGCTCAGGGAGAGTAAAACCAGACATTAGAATTCTATTTTGAAAAATGAAAAAGAAATTGGTTGTTTCTAAAAGGCACTGATGGTTGATATTAAAGGCTATACTTCTGGGATTGCTATGGATTCATGAAGGTAGGTGCAAATGGGTCATAAAACTGGAAAAACTAATATTTAGGTTGAAAATCTTTTTAATAATTTATTTTATTTTTTAATGTTTTTTTTTTGAGAGAGAGAGTGGGGGTGCACACAAGAGGGGGAAGGGCAGAGAGAGAGAGAGAGAGAGAGAGAGAGAATTGCAAGCAGTCTCCCCACTGTCAGTGTGAAGCCTGATATAGGGCTTGAACCCATGAGCCATGAGATCATGGCTTGAGTGGAGATCAAGAGTTGGACACTTAACCAACTGGGTCACTCAAGTGCCCCAGGTTGAATATTTTTAAAAATGTGATTATAAGCATCATTTTGAGAAAGGAAAACAAGAAATGATTAAACAGAAATGAAGTGGATATTACCCATTATTACAGATGTCTGATTTAGATATATGGTTTTAATTTTATTTTGTGGGATGACATACAAGAAGAGCTTTGATAGTTACATTGTGACCATTGTAATATATTTATCATAATATTTATTTTCCCCATTACTGTGCGGAATTTAGATTAAGGAAGAATTGCTATATTAAAAAAGCTAAAAGATATGCAAGTGTGCTAGGATTATGGACTTTACTCTTTTTCATTTTCCCTTTTTATACAATGTGGTATTTTTTATTACTAAAATATTAGATATGCTCAATTTTTAAATATTATAAAACATTGAATAAAAATAAATATGAAGGGAAATAATTTTGAGTTCTTGGGTACAATTCAGTTGCTCTGAATTAAAAGATAGCCTAAACACAACAAATGATTAACTTAAGAACATCACTGATAAAAAGTTTAGGCAAATCCATAAACATTTACTCTGACTTTTCTCTACTTTCATTTTTATGGTGTATGGTAAAGATTTCTTTATTTCCTCTTTTGCTGCTTCCATTTTTAGTGTCCTTGGTGCAAATTCATCAGAGTTCTTGTCAGAGACGACCAGATTTATATGGTACACAATTTTGTTCTGAAATTTAGTGCTCTTTGCTACTGGGAACTGTTTCTTATGTAGGAACCACAAGAGGTACCTCCTTTCTTTCTCTGTAAAGTTAGAGAAAAGATACATTGTATACAGGTTGCACTGCTTATGTTCACAAGGGATAACTCTGAGGAATAAAAAAGGATAACAGAAAAAGATTCTTCAGCATATGCCATGGGTCACCATGGTGGTCTGGAATAACAACACCATGGAGCCTATATTTATTCTGAGGGGATTTCCTGGATTGGAGTGTGTCCATTCTTGGTTCTCAGTCCCATTCTGTCTTGCGTACTTGGTAGCATTTATTGGTAATGTTACCATCCTCTCTGTCATTTGGATAGAGTCATCACTCCATCAGCCCATGTACTATTTCCTTTCCATCTTGGCACTGACTGACCTAGGTATGTCCATGTCCACACTTCCCACCGTGCTTGCTGTGCTATGGCTGGATGCTCCGGAGATCCAGGCAAGTGCTTGCTATGCTCAGCTCTTTTTCATCCACACATTCACATTCCTAGAGTCTTCAGTGTTATTGGCCATGGCCTTTGACCGTTTTGTTGCTATCTGCCGTCCACTGCATTACACCACCATCCTTAACAGCAGTGTAATAGGCAGGATTGGTTTTGCCTGCTTACTAAGAAGCATGGGAGTTGTACTTCCTACACCTTTGCTACTGAGACAATATCACTACTGCCATGTCAACGCCCTTTCCCATGCCTTCTGTTTGCACCAAGATGTTCTGAAATTATCCTGTTCAGATGCCAGGATCAGCAGTGTCTATGGCCTGTGTGTAGTTATCACCACACTGGGTGTGGATTCAGTCTGCATACTTCTTTCTTACGTCCTGATTCTGAATGCTGTGCTGGGCATTGCATCTCATGAAGAGCGGTTGAAGGCACTCAACACATGCGTATCCCATATCTGCGTCGTGCTCATTTTCTTTGTGCCAGTTATTGGGGTGTCAATGGTCCATCGTTTTGGGAAACATCTGTCTCCTAGAGTTCACATCATCATGGCCGATATTTACCTGCTTTGCCCCCCAGTGCTTAACCCTATTGTCTACAGTATCAGGACAAAGCAGATTCGTCTAAGAATTCTCCACAAGTTTGGACTGTGGAGGGGGCCTTAAATAACCTCTATCCTCAAGTTTTCCTATTTAAAAATGTTGGGGCACCTATTTAAATAGAAGATAGAGTGAAATATTTGGAGCATGATCATCTGGTTAAATCTATAATTCTTTCACTTCCTAGATATGTGACCTCAGTTAATCTTCAACCCTTATGAGATTCAGGTTTTCATAGCCAAATTGAGATAAGTATGTTCTTTTCTATCCCACAAATAATTATGAGACTTATATGAGACAATTTGTGTAGAAAAGATTCTTTTGAAAACTTTATGACTTTGTTAATATTATTAAGTGATTAGTATGAGTGACATTAATAGCAATAACATTCTTTATGAAATACAACTGCTTATATAGTTTCTCATGTTTATGAACAAGAAATCAATCTCTGTCTCTCACCTGCCCATATTGTGTTTTTCATGCCAAGTTTCATATTTATTTATCAAAAGATTGCTGACTTCTTGGGGAGAGTTTGGAGTTTGAGTTTTTGACCAGACTTTGGACTGTTGTTGCTGTTGACTATAGACTAAAGTTTTCGCCTCATCATTGGGCAGTGATGTATTTTTTCTCTCCTGGCCATATCTGTCATCAGATAGATCTATCAGCTTCTTCTATGTGTCAGCAAATACTGAAGCAGACGGGGACATGGGAATTACTCTAGAAAGCCTGAGAGTCTAAATATCTACACAGATGTGATTCCCTGTTCAATAGCACAGAATTTCATGTCTTAGTCAGTGAGTGGGTTGGAACTTGTGCAAAGTAACCATCCTTATCTTTTAATGAAATTTTCTCCTCTTGTTTTCCATGTCTGTGTGGATTTTCAATAGCATTGTCTTTCTCAGTTTCATTATTGTCAATAACCCATTACTTATTTTTCTTCTTCACTAATAGGATTTACACATATGCTTTCCGTGTTGATATTTTAGTGTTTAATACACTCTCACTTTATTCTCAGTTGTGTGAACACTTTTTGAGCATGGGGCCACTGCTACACTAACACGTCACTCTGGGGTTGGTCTCCCCAGCTAGCATGAGTACTCATAAAATAGTTGTAAGTGTAAAATGATATTGCTATTCACTAATCCAAGAAAAATACACTGAGAAACATGAAATACCTCTTGTGGCAGTTGTTGCTTTCGATACTGTTGATATATAAAATACAGAACGCATGATCTAAATGTTAAAGAATTAATGTTTAATAGTGGAGGTGTATATGTAAATGATTAGTAGTTAGCAGCTGCTATCGTTGAAATAAATAAATAGTGCAATATTGCTATTAAAGATTGGACTGAAGTAATTGACCCTTTAACTGTGCCTTGTGGTTCAAATTCAGTCTTGCCAGCTGGACTAAGTATGAAAGGAAGTGATGTGCTGAAGTTAGTTTCTCTGGTTTTTGACAGCCAATTATACAACATCTTGTTCCAAATCCATGTTCTGTATAACACTGAGAGTTTGAAATCGGTTGTGATGGGAATATTCACACAACAGAAACAGACACTCACTGCGCACCAGGGCTTTTAAAAATCTCCCTGGAGAGTTGGTTGTTAAGCGTTTACCAGCACACCACTAGGCGAGGTGCTTTGGGAAGGGGAGGCAGCACGAAGAAAAACAAAGACTAGAAAGAGGGCGTGTTAGTAATATCCTCCCATCTCCAGGAGAAACTTGAGACTTGCCCAAACTCTTTCACATCTCCTCAAAGAGAAATGGCTATGGAGGAGTCTGGGTGACTCACTCAGTTAAGTGTCTGACTCTTGATCTCGGCTCAGGTCATCATCTCATGGTTTGTGCATTGGAGCCCTGCATCAGGCTCTGCACGGACAGTGCGGGGCCTGCTTGGGATTCTCTCTCTCCCTCTCTCTCTGCTTCTCTGTCTGTCTGTCTCTCTCAAAATAAATAAACTTAAAAAAGAAAAAGAGAGAGAAAGAACTCTGAAACAGGTTGTAACAGACATGAACTGCCCAGATCCCACTTTGGTGAAAACTTTGTAGCTGAGCCTGCTGGCAGTGCTGTCAGTAGAGAGCCCTGGACTTTCAGCCCCTTCGAGCATTGTCTACACTGCAGATAGGACCTATTCCACCACAGCAATAGAAGACAGAAAGGCCTGACTCGTATGGCCTGATGCAGAAGAATTCACCCAAACAACTTTACTTCCAGGACTCACTGTGGTATTGAACAAAGCTGGCATCTGACCCAACTCACAGCTGAATTTCTCCTTCTAGTAATCCTACTTCTATCCCTTTTCTTCTTGATACTTTATTCCGAGGAATCTCCATCTGATACATGTTGCACACTAAATTTTACCTCAAAGTCGCTTTCTTAGAGAATCCTGGGATTCTCCCAGAAAACCTGTGACAAAGATGAAATAAAATTCTCAGAGACATTCTTTTGCAGGCAGTGGAATAAAATAAGAGGATGTAGTGATGATTTTTGGCTCTAAAGTCTTAACTAGGAAGCCAAACTCAGTGTGTGAGCCTGGGAGAAGGGAAATAATTCTTATTCCTGTACTCCTAAGTGTTGAGTAGAAGCACAGACAGAAAATGGTTGTGGAGGTTCTCACTTGACTAAATTGAGACTAGGAATTGCATATTGAGGTTATATGTGTCAAAAATTTTTAAATGACATTTGGCCAACTATCTAATTCAAATGGTCATTTCATAAAAAGTCAGCCCCTAATTTCCCCCCCTGTTATTTGGGTTAAAAAATAATGTTAGGTTTTGCCTGTGGAATTTGGAGTAACTTATCTACACTGGCAGAAGATGTGAGATTTATTTTATGGAAAAACCAGGAAATCACTGGGCTCAGGGACATGAAATGAAGTTCTTTTTCTATATTATTAATTTTATTTAATTATTAATTATCAATTTCTTACATTATTAAAATTTCTATAAGATTATTTTTCTATATTATTTATTTTAACTTTTCTATATTATTAATTTTATTTAATTATTAATTATCCATTTCTTACATTATTAAAATTTCTTAAGATTAATTTTCTATAATATTTATTTTAACTTTTCTATATTATTAATTTTCTATATGATTGATTTCTTTTAAATACTGATTGTCAATTGTCTGTACTTACCATAGAATATTTGTCCATTCACCTAAGGAAGGACATCCTGGTTGGCTTCGAAGTTTTGGCAGTTAATAAAATTGCTGTAAACATCTGTGTGCAAGTTTTAGTGTGGACATAATATTGAACTTTGGGTAAATACCAGAGAGCGTGATGGGTTGGATTGTATGGTAAGAGACTGCCAAAATGTCTTCTAAAGTGGTTGTATCACTTTGCATTCCCAAGGGCAGTGAATGAGGGTTCCTATTGCTTCATATCCTTGGTAGCATTTGGTATTGTCAGCATTCCAGGTATTTGCCCTTCTAATAGATTTATAGTCTCATCACTATTTTAATTTTAATTTCCCTGTTGACATACGATGTAGAGCATGTTAATATACTTATTTACCACCTGTATATCTTACTTGGCAAGGTGTCTGTTAAGGTCTTTGTCCCATTTTTAATTGCATTGTTTGTTTTTTTATTGTTGTATTTTAAGGGTTCTTCGTGTGTTTTGAACAACTGTCCTTTTCCAGATGCATCTTTGCAAATATTTTCTTGGTCTGTGGCTTGTCTTCTCATTCTCTGGATGCTATCTTTCATAGAGAAGAACTTTTCATTTCAATAAAGTCCAACTTATCAATAATTTCCTTCATTGTTGGGATTTTGATGTCATATCTAAAAAGTCATTGCCGTAGCCCAGGTCATGTACTTTTTCCTCTTATATTATCTTCTTTTTTTTTTTTTTTTGCTTCATAATCTTACAATATTTATTTATTTATTTACTTATTTATTTTGCATTTTATTTATTTTTTATTTTTTTCCATTTTTAATGTTTTATTTATTTTTTCCATAATATTTTATTGTCAAATTGTTTTCCATACAACACCCAGTGCTCTTTCCCATAAGTGCCCTCCACCATCAACACCACCTCTTTTCCCCCCTCCCCCTTCCCCTTCAACTCTTAGTTCATTTTCAGCATACAATAGTCTCTCAAGTTTTGCATCCCTCTCTCTTCCCAACTCTCTCTTCCTCCTCCGCTCCCCCTGGTTCTCCATTAGGTCTCTCCTGTTTTCCTGCTAGACCTATGAGTGCAAACATATGGTTTCTGTCCTTCTCTGCTTGGCTTACTTTGCTCAGCATGACACCCTCAAGGTCCATCCACTTTCCTACAAATGGCCATATGTCATTCCCTCTCATTGCCATGTAGTACTCCATCGTGTATATATATACCACATCTTCTTGATCCACTCGTCAGGTGATGGGCATTTAGGCTCTTTCCATGTTTTGGCTATTGTTGACATTGCTGCTATGAACATTGGGGTACATGTGCTCCTATGCATCAGCAGTTCTGTCTCTCTTGGGTAAATCCCCAGCAATGCTATTGCTGGGTCATAAGGGAGTTCTATCGATAGTTTTTTGAGGAACCTCCACACTGTTTTCCAGAGCGGCTGCACCAGTTTACATTCCCACCAACAGTGTGGGAGGGTGCCTGTCTCTCCACACCCTCGTCAGCATCTATAGTCTCTTGATTTGTTCATTTTAGCCACTCTGACTGGCGTGAGGTGGTATCTCAGTGTGGTTTATATTATCTTCTAGTAGTTTCATAGCTTAGTCTCAACCATGTCTAATGTACTCGAAAGGTCTTTAAGGCATTCTCTTTTCCCATCCCAGTGCTTTTGATCTTTAGCTTTTCTTTTTGGTTCTTTCTTAGTATTTGAATTTCTCTGCTTAAATATTCCTTCTGTTCTCACATGCTGTCTACTTTACTCATTAGAGACTTTAGCATATTAATCATAGAGATGTTAAATTCCTGGTCTGATAATTCTACCATCTCTGTCAAGCCTAGTTCTGATGCTTGCTTTCTCTCTTCAAATTGTATTTTTAGCGTTTTAGTATGCTTCTTCCCACTGCCCGACTCCAATAGCTGGACATGATGTAACAGGTAAAAGGAACTACTTTAAGTAGGACTTTCTTAATGTCTGGTAATGGATGGGGGAAGGTAAGCACCCTATAGTTTCAGTCTTTCAGTGAGCCTATGCTCCTGGAATTTGAACTTCATAAGTGTTTCTCACTTCTGTTGTGCTTTGTTTTCTTTTAATTCTTCTTTCTTAGATGAAATAGAACCGCTGGAGTGGACTATAGTTGGGTATATCCTTCTCCCACATTGAAGGCTACAGGGGGCTGGAGTTGGGTATTTATTTTTCCTAAGGTCAGTTAGGTGCTAATACCATACCAGGTTAGACTTTGGTTAACTAGTTGGTCTTGAGGCCTTGTTAAAAGGAACAGAATGCCATGGCCCATTTCAAAATGGCTCCTTTCCCCCTCTCCATGCTAGGAGCATGAGGTGATTTTTCTCAGATGTATACTGTGGGGGCTGTGAAAAGCTACTGGAGGTAAATATCACAATATCTTATCCCTTCTTACCCTGCCATTGTTGGGTCCCCCTGGTTTTTAACTCTAAGACTCATCCATGCTGAGCCTCCAGCAACCTGTTAATTTAGTTCAGATTTTCCTACCTTAGTGGTAGTTCTTGTAGCCATCTTGCCAATGAGCCTCTACTCTGTAAGCTGTGGCTCCTTATATTTCCTGTTTGACTCTCCATTCTTGGGGCTAGTAATTTGCCCTGTGTCCTTTCCTTTCTCATGGATCCAAAAAGAGATGTTGATTTTCAGTCTGTTCAGTTTTTTCCTCATTATTATGACAGAGTGGTGACTCTGAGCTCCTCACGTGAAACACCAGAAACTCCACAACAGATTTATTACTGTTTCTAAAATCAGATCAAGGAAATTCTTATGTTTTTAGCTTAATGTTTTAATGAATATTGTAAGTATTAGTCTTTCTATACGCTGTATTATATATGTACCATATTCACTATAATACATATATATTATATTCACTTGTATATATTAGATGTATATAAATCACTGTATGATTTTTGCATATAAAACAATTTTGATGCTTAAATTAAACACATGAAAAGGAGAAAATCATTTGTTAGTCCAGACTCACGTAGCAAAATACTTGACTAAATTTAATATTGATTATGTATTTTCATAAAAATCCAGTAGGATCATGGAGTATGTGTCTATGTACATGCACACACAATTACTGGATTGCTAGATAGTGATGATATATGTATATAACTCTTTTTGTATCCTACCACACTTTTGTCTTTACCATTTAATATACTAGCTCAGGATGCTCAGAGGCAGATTTCTGGGCCAGAATAAATAGAACATTTTGCTGGATGAAGAGAGTAGAATGTCTACCCTTCTATCAGATCGCTGGTAAAAGCATTAAGTATTATGAGCCTACCATATATGAATTTCATAGCTTTTTACTGTTTATAATAAATCTACACAGAAGCTTTTGCATTCTTCACAGTGGCTCAACAAAATGGGTTTCATTATTCATATTATATAGTTGCAAAAACAAGACCTAAAACTTCTGATTATAGTATCCTCCTTATCTATGGGCATACGTTCCGAGACCCCAGTGCATTCTCAAAACTACAGATAGTACCAAATCCCATACATACTGTGTTTTTCTTTTCTTATACATGCATACATATGATAAATTTTAATTTATAATCAGATCTGAAAAGAGATTCACAAAAGTAATGAATAATAAAATAGAAGAATTACAACAATACACTTTTAAAAATTATATGAATGTGGCCTCCTCTTTCTCTGAATATCTTATTGCTCTGTATGCACTATTCTTGTGATGATGTGAGATGATAAAATGCCTACATGAAGAGATGGAGTTAGGTGACTGATGTAGGCATTATGACATAGGGCTAGGCAGCATTAGGCTGCACTGACCTTCTGATGATATGTCAGAGAGAGGATCATCTGCTTCCAGACCACCTATGATCTTGGGTAACTGAAGACACAGGAAGTGAAACCATGGGTAAGGGGGGACTACTGTAATTTCCACCATTCAACATCTTGTAACTACTGTCTCTGGTTATTCAGAACACAGGCTTTGTCTAGTACATTATTCTTACCAAGTCCATTGTTTTTCTCTGTCAGATGATTCCAAGGACACCACTCAATTGTTGCCAAATCTGGATTCCCAGTTTGGGAATTTGGCATAATCATCTCCTATCTCAGAGCAGGAGCAAAAGCTCCAGTGACATTTATCCTCTCTGAAGGTTGCATTAAGAAAACAAAATTGGCCCTGAGAGGATGGCTAGTGAAGAGGAGGCTTGCAGTTTGGAGTAGTCAAAGCCCAGGAGTGTAGTGCTGATAAAGCGCTCGGCTGGACAGAGTCAAAGATGTTGAGAGCAAGCACGTTATCTTGGCTCTGGAATTGCTGAAGGAGAAACGGATGCCTCACCCAGGGCATCTAAGCTTCCTTGAAGAACTGTCTCCCCCAGGATCCATTGTATTTTTTATTCTTCTCTTATGTCCATATTCAGCATCTTGGTCTACCTGCCACAAGTCTGCAGGTCTGGCAGACTGGAGCCCAGAAAATCTGTATCAGGGTGAATGGCAGCTGTTTACACTTGAGGACTCAGGTGTGTCTAAAGGAAGGCTTCTGAAGTGGGAAAAAGTGGGCAGGAGATTAGTACCTAATGTAGTTGAAGAATCCAGGAAGTAGAAGAGCAAGTCAAGAGGTAAGACTGGTCATTGCTCATGTGAATTTGCAGTTTTAGGAGAGGTCAGAGGTACAGAGTATCATTTTCTCAAAATGAGCAGAGTGTCATCCTCAAAGGCTGCTCAGAAGAGCTCTGGGATTGTAAACTCCTCTTTAGGTGTAGAGAGAGCACATGATGGGAACCCATGTACTGAACTCTATGTTCTATGAAAAATTACTATCTGATTTAACTAAAAATAATGTTAAAATGATGATGATAATATTCATGGTGATTTGAGTATGTCTTCTATCTTATTCTCACATATATCCTACACACTTAACAATATTATGTGCCAAAAAAGGAATTAGGCAAAATAATTTTCAAGAGAAGCCCTGAGGAGTAATATCTTTATGAGTGGTAACTCAGGTACCCCAGGTCACACCTGCCTTTGGGTCACTGTTGTATTTGGCTGATATGCTTAAGATTGTCACTACTTCAGCACCTCCATTAACATTTTGCACTCACCTAAGTCCAAAGTATCTCCTAAAATCTTAGACTTTCTTCACTTAAGCTCAAAGGTCTCAGACTCTGTGCCAAGCACTTTAGACACATTTTCTTGAGTAATCTCTGAAGTAAGGCAATGCAGTTTCTACTTTTTTGTGTGCCCAAAGAAGTTTAGTAATGCGTCCAAAGTGATAGAGGTAATGAATGACAGCTGTCTTCAGATTTCCTCTGACTCTAGAAGAGTAGCCACTTGAGAGCAGGGTGCTTGAGTCTACATCCAATAGACCCATTTATGGAAGATGGATTATGAATATCCTAAGTGAGAGGAGTCTTTAAAATGAAACAGTAGGAGAAAGTGATCTAAGAGGGAGGGCTTGGCATACTTGGGCCGGATGAAGTCTCTGAGGATATTGAAAGATTTGAGGAAAGGTGTGAAGGAACTAGAAAATAAGTGTGCACAAATGCCAATGTGATGACAAGTATCGTTCAAGTGATGTTCAAGGAGACCAGGAGAAGACTGTGACATGAAGAGCAAGGACACTGAGGGAGGTATATAAAGCATAGTAACCTAATATAAATAGAATGATATCTAAATCACAGAATGAGGATATGTAAAGCAATTCTCTTCATTGTTATCTTTCCTGAAATGGAAGGAAGATGGTTTCAGAGTGGAAAGGCTCCTGTGATCACTGTAGGTGACTAGGGAACTTCTTTCTTTTATTATGTTTGTCAGAGAAAACTATGAAATGTAATTGTATTAGTGGAACAGGATAGGAGGGGCCATGTGAATTTTGAAGAAACTTTGACATCTGATGTGCTAAGTGAAAAATATATTTTTCATATTTAGTGTCTAAAGTAAGTGGGATTGGGTGGCCATCATGTTGCTAAGTAATCAGTCTTTAGGGTTCTTAGTAGAATGCCTCATCTTCTCCAGTCCCTGGTATACTTTGCCTCTTATGTTCCCTAAAGCACATTCTATCTACTTGGTACCTAAGCTCTGAGCACTAAAGCTCTTTCACTCTTCTTATAACATGCCATGTGCTCTTTTTGGTTGTTACTAGTTTTATTTTTATTTTTTTTAAAGAAATGTTTTCTCTGTCTCCTTGTTCCATTAGGCATCCTTCCAAATTTTCTTGAGTAGGAAGTTTCTCTTTTGACAACTCTCTGTGGAACCCAATATAACACTAGCCCCTTGCCACACATGCTTCAAATTTATCCTAACAAAACTGAATTATTCTTACCTGCTAGCTTCACAAACTTTTCCTGAGGTCCTATTGAATTTTTACTTTTTGTTTATTTCAATGGATGACACCAAAATCTACCACATAACTGAACTTGTCCTGTGTTTGTTTTCTTTTTCTCATTCCTACCCTGTGATAATGAAACCAGTATATTTTCTCTGTACATAACATTTATATCCATTTATCCTTTACCATCCCCCATGTTACTTTCATCCACTTAAAAATACTACAATAGCCTTCAAAATGAGTTCCATGCCTTCTCTTTTGCCAAATTTTAGTCCATTCTTAACATTGGTCTAGTTTGACAGCAATATAATATAAATCTGTTTATAATATAAATATTGTTTACTTTTTATTAAAATGACTATCTTGAGTCTTCTAAGATGGAGAGGAAGTCTTTATATGCAAGCTCCTTCAGAAATTCTGGTCTGTTTCTATTCAGTCTTCATTCCAATAACCATCTGCAGAATCACCCTATCCTAGTTTTGCCCAGTTATATTCATATACACTTGGAATGGTGATACCTTCCTGCACTTGTCTGGGAACCAATCAGCACAGAATGCCCAACTCAGCCCCTTATTCCCCTCGAGCTCACACTTGTCATTTGAGACCTAATTCAAGAGTCACCTTTGATAAATCTTCCCTGACATCTCTGGGTCAGGTTGCTTTCCTCTTTCTGTGTTTTGCAGAGTCTTGTACTAAACTACTACTTTAATTTTAGCTTAATTTCCTAGATTATAAGTATTTGAAGACAGTTATTTATATATTTCTCTATGATATAGCATGACAAGTTTTCCTTTTATAAACTATGTTCTCAATAAATATACAATGATGAAAAAATATATTAATTGGTAAATAATAAATACAGGTGGTAATTATATACAATGAACAAACGAATGATTGGAAGGAGTCTATACAGTGCAGCATGTGTCAGAGCATTGCTGCTTCTGGCAATACTGACTGTACACAAATTGTTCCAGGTTCTTGACTTCCCACTTAGGCAGAAGACACCTCCATCACCACAATGTCTGTCTTCAATAACTCTGCCCTATATCCTCGCTTCCTCCTGACAGGCCTTTCAGGCCTTGAAAGCAGATACAGCTTTATTTCCATCCCCATCTTCTTGGTGTATGCCACCTCAATTGCAGGAAACTTCACCATCCTCTTTATCATCAGAACTGAGCCTTCCCTCCACCAACCAATGTACTACTTTCTATCAATGCTGGCACTTACTGACCTGGGCCTATCTACTACAACTTTACCGACCATGCTCAGCGTCTTCTGGTTCCATGCCCGGGAGATCTCCTTTAATGCTTGTCTGGTCCAGATGTACTTCATTCATGTTTTCTCAATTATTGAGTCAGCTGTGCTGTTGGCCATGGCCTTTGACCGCTTTGTAGCAATCCGAGAGCCCCTGCGCTATGTGGCCATTCTAACCAATGGTGTAATCGCTGGAATTGGGCTGGCAATTGCTGGAAGGGCCTTGGCTCTGGTCTTTCCTGCTTCCTTCCTCCTCAAGAGGCTTCAATATCGTTCTGTCAATATTCTCTCTTATCCATTCTGCCTGCACCAGGACCTTATAAAGACAACTGTATCCAGCCATCGGATCAGCAGCATCTATGGCCTCATGGTGGTCATCTGCTCCATGGGACTTGATTCAGTGCTCCTCCTCCTCTCCTATATCCTCATCCTTGGCACAGTGTTGAGTATCGCCTCCAAGACAGAGAGGGTGAAAGCCCTCAACACCTGCATCTCCCACATCTGTGCTGTACTCACTTTCTATACACCAATGATTGGGCTATCTATGATCCATCGCTATGGGCAGAATGCATTCCCAATTGTCCATGTGCTCATGGCCAATGTCTACTTGCTGGTCCCACCTCTCATGAATCCCATTGTCTACAGTGTCAAGACCAAGCAGATTCGTGAAAGAATTCTCAAGAAATTCAAGCAACAGAAAGTTTAGGTGAGAGACTCTAAAGTATAACTTTCCTCCCACTCCCCTTAATGTTTATGAATCCATCTCATATTAATGTAGAACTTAGAATTTAAATATTACTAATAATATTTTGCTTTTGAGATAGTAGATATAAACCTCAATAATAGTAAATTCTGTTGAACACCTGAAACTACATAACACTGTATATTAACTACACTGGAATTAAAAAAAAAAGTGAGGTCGTTTTTTTTGGGAGGTGATTAGGTCATGAAGGTGGAGGCCTTATGAGTGGGATTAGTGGCCTTGTAAAAGGGATCCTACAGACTCCATTGCCCCTTCAGCCATGTGAGGACACTGTGAAAAGAGAGCCATCTATGAACCAGGAAGTGGGCTTTCACCAGATACCAAATCTGTAGCCACCTTTATCTTGGACTAACCGCCTTTGGGACTGTGAGAAATAAATGCTTATTGTTTAGAAAAATATATGTATAAACCCTGTATTTTCAGCATGAGAATAAAGGCATGGTTTTATTTCTAATATATGTTGACATACTAGGGAATATGGTCACTAAACCCAGGTTAAGATATTCTTAGCAGGCATATAACTTTTCTTTTAATAACTAGCAGTAAATGTTTGTGAAACAGTCATCAAATCAACAATCTAATGAAGTTGTTCATTATACTTTGGCAAGGTCCTCAATTTCTGAAGAAAATTTAGGTTTCAAGATGGCTTTTGATCTGTCAGTTACTGAAAGAGAGCTATTAAAGTCTCCAAATATCATAGTGGATTTGTCTATTTCTCTTTGTCACTATCATTTTTGTCCTGAGTATTTTGATGGTCTGTGGTTAGGTGCATAGATATTAAGATTTGTTATGTCTTTTGGAAATCACTTTGTCAAAATATTATACCTTTATTTATCCTTGATAATTTTTCTTATTTTAAAGTATGTCTTTCATGAAATTAATATAGCTTCTCTAGCTTTCTTTTGAATAGTGTTAGCATGGTATATCTATCTCCATTTCATATAAGGAAAAATGTGGTTAACTATCATGAAGTGGTTAGTTGGTAACCATGAGAAATGATGCCATGTCAAATCCTCAACATTAGTCCCTGTTGCTAGAAGGTCTGACATTCAGCAGTGGCAGTAGCTAGATCAGTCTTAGTTATGTGGGATTCCATAATGTTCAACCTTTGTGTAGCTATAGTGCATCCTCTATGGCCTCCAAGTTCATGTACCCATTGTGCAAACACTGTGGTGGCTGACAACAGGGGAGGAGTGGTAAGTGATCGTGCTCATCTGTCAGCGTGGCTGCATCTTCCATGGTGGATACACTCTGTTGGGCATTAACATGTGATGCAGAGATCGTCACAATATATACCCATTTCATTCCATCACCCCAGACCTCCCGGACTCTGGTCTTTCAGTCTTTTCCTGTCAGTCCCCTGCCCAGCCCTAATTCACCATTGCCAATGATTCTGATTCTGTACATATTCTAACCTCAGAATACTCCTATTTTTGCACAAAGTGAATCACTAGATGCACCACTTAAACTTCAGTAGACGGGGGAATCAAGACTTAAAATAAAAGCTGAATCTGTTTACAGGATACATATCAATCTCTCAAAGGGAATAATGTGGATGTGGATACATATGCAGTGATATACATTTTATATATGATTTGTTGAAAGATACAGCTGAATATAGAACTATTTCAATGCTAAAAAAAACTAATTCACACAAAATGTGTGTGTGTGTGTGTGTGTGTGTGTCTGTCTGTCTGTCTGTCTGTGTTAAGAGACTCATAGAATCAGTTATTTCAAATGGTCAGTAGAGATTATTTTTGGTTATGGGTGAAAGGGAAAAGAGAGGCCAATAATCACTTCTGTACTAAACATGTCAGTATTCTTTATGTTGAATATCAGGCAGTATTTTAAAAGTAAATACCATCCCCTTATCTTTTATTTATTTTTAAGTGTTTGTTTGTTTGTTTATTTTAATGTAAGCAATGTGTTTTTAATCTGATACATCCAAAAGGTTAAGTTTTCCACTGTGACACATGAAATGTGGCCACATTTCAAGGGCTCAAGAGCCACTTGGAGCTGGTTGCTATGGTATCAGACAGTGTAGATGGAGATCACTCACAGCACAGCAGCATACTGGAATAGTGCTGTTCAGAGTCTCCCAGGATGTACTGTACTTTGATTTAGGAACATAATGAAATATTCCACTTTGTCAGACTTGGTACTGAGAATCACATCTATGCCTGGAATTCCCAAACCCAGACCCAGCGTGTTGCAAAATTATACCAATGTTGTCAGGCATGGATTGGATGGTAGTCAGTGATATTTTAATCATCTAAATTCTTCATCTTGCTATCTCCTTAGCCATCCTCTTCAGAATGTGAGAAACCAATTAATTTAATGAATGTTTATGAATCATTTAAATGAACCAAAGTAATTCAGGGCTCCCCTCACCTCCCCTTGAATCCTGGTCTCCAGGCTTACATTGGAGTTTCTCCTTCTCACTCGCCATATTCACACCCTCTCAATGTCTCTTTAGTTCAATATTATTGTTACTTAATTAAGGTACATAATAGATGATTGTAGCTGGAGAGAGTGTTTTCCCAGTTCTCTGGCACACATTATGTTGGCTTCTGGTGGTCCCCAACCAGGGACAATTTGGGCCCCCACGGGGCATTTTGCAAACTCTGGGTACATTTATGTTTGTCAACAGTGGGGAAAGTGCTACTGGCATTTGGTGGGTTGAAGCCAGGGATGCAGCGAAACATTTTGCAAGGCACAATGCAGCTCCTCACAAGACTGATCTTGCCCCAAATGTCGACATAGCCCAGTTTAAGAAACCCTGTCTTAAGCCATGTCTATTTTTTCTTTTCGTGGAGCAGTTTTTTTTTTTTTAGTTTAGTTTATAATTTACATCCAAGTTAGTTAGTGTATAGTGCAACAATAATTTTAGAAGTAGTTTCCTTAATGCCCCTTACCCACTTAACCCATCCCCTGCCCACAACTCCTCCAGTAACCCTCTGTTTTTTCTCATATTTAAGAGTGTCTTACATTTTGTCCCCTCCCTATTTTTATATTATTTTTGCTTCCCTTCACTTATGTTCATCAGTTCTGTCTTAAAGTCCTTATATGAGTGAAGTCATTTGATATTTGTCTTTCTCTGACTAGTTTTGCCTACCATAATACCCTCTAGTTCCATACACATAGTTGCAAATGGCAAGATTTCATTCTTTTTGATTGCAGAGTAATACACCTTTGTGTGCGTGCGCGCGCGCGCGCGCGCGCGCGTGCGTGTGTGTATCACATCTTCTTCTTTATCCATTCATCCATCGATGGACATCTGGACTCTCTCCATACTTTGGTTATTGTCAATAGTGCTGCTATAAACATCAGGGTGCATGTGCCCCTTCAAAACAGTACACCTGTATCCCTTGGATAAATACCTAGTGGTGCAATTGCTGGGTCATAGGGTAGTTCTATTTTTAACTTTTTGAGTAACCTCCATACTGTTTTTCAGAGTGGCTGCACCAGTTTGCATTCCAACCAGCAGTGCAAAAGAGATACTCTTTCTCTGCATCCTCACCAACATCTGTTGTTGCCTGAGTTGTTAATTTTAGCCATTCTGACAAGTGTGAGGCAATATCTCATTGTGGTTTTAATTTGTATTTTCCTGATGATGAGTAATATTGAGCACTTTTTCATGTGTTGGTTGGTCATCAGGATGTCTTCTTTGGAGAAGCGTCCATTCATGTCTTTTGCCCATTTCTTCCCTGAATTATTTTTATTTTGAATGTTGAGTTTGATAAGTTCTTTATAGATTTTGGATACAAACCCTTTATCTGATATGTCATTTGCAAATTTTGTCTCGCATTCCGTTGGTTCCCTTTTAGTTTTGCAGATTGTTTCCTTCACTGTGCGGAAACGTTTTATTTTGATGAGGTCCCAATAGTTCATTTTTTAAAAATTTATTTTTGAGAGACAGAGAAAGGCAGCATGAGCAGGGGAGGGTCAGAGAGAGAGGGAGGAGACACAGAATCCAAAGCAGGCTCCAGGCTCTGAGCTAGCTGTCAGCACAGAGCCCTACCCGGGGCTCGAACCCACGAACTGTGAGGTCATGACCTGAGCCGAAGTCTGATGCTTAACAGACTGAGCCACCCAGGCGCCCCAACCAATAGTTCATTTTTGCTTTAGTTTCCCTTGCCTCTGGAGATGTGTTGCATAAGAAGTTGCTGCAGTCATGGTCAAAGAGGTTTTGCCTGCTTTCTTCGGGAGGATTTTGATGGCTCCCTCTTTTACATTTAGGTCTTTCAACCATTTTGAGTTTATTTTTGTGCATGGTGTAAGAAAGTGGTCCTGGTTTATTTATTTTTGAGAAAGACAGACAGACAGACAGAGAGAGACATAGTGTGAGCAGGGAGGGGTAGAGAGAGGGAGACACAGAATCTGAAGCAGGCTTCATACTATCAGCACAAAGTCCAACAAGGGGCTTGAACCCACAAAACATGATATCATGGCCCGAGCCAAAGTTGGACACTCAACCAACTGAGCCACCCAGGGGACCTTTGCCTTTAAAAAAATAATAATCTGAGAGTGTCTGGGTGGCTCAGTTGGTTGAGTGTCCAACTTTGCTTCAACTCAGGTCATGATTTCATGGTTTATGAGTTTGAGCCCCACATCAGACTCTGTGCTGGCAAACAGTTCCGAGCCTGGAGCTGCTTCAGATTCTCTGTCTCCCTCTCTCTCTGCCTCTCTCCTGCTCATTCTCTGCCTCTCTCTGTCTCTCAAAAATACATGTAAAAAATGTTTTTTTAAAATAATACTGTGTTTCTTTAAGAATTAAAAAAAAAGAACACCCAATAACCCAAATGTAGTATCAGTAATATAATGACATAGAACAATACAATGTGATAACAGCTGGGAAAGATCCAAAACCAGAATGCTCTGGAACTGTAGGCAAGGGAGCTATTAATTCAGCATAATGGGACTGGGTCACTCTCATATTCTTTTTCTATGGCTCCTCAAAATGACTAAATCATTTGCATTATGGGAATTCTCCTGAATTCCCTTGAATCCAGGCTCGCTTGACACTTAAGGATTCATTAAAGTATTCCACAGGGCTCTGAAGCCCTCTGGGTATAGTCTCCTGCGTAACCATTCCCAACATTCACTAAGAAAGCATCAGGGAGGGAAGATAAGTTTCAGAAGTCCTAATAATCCCATGTACCTGAGCCTGGGATTGGGGGATTGGAGTGACTTCATCCATGACGCGTGTGCGCGCACACACACACACACACACACACACACACACACACATATAGCCTGAAGTGTAACCCTAATGGCACACCTTGGTGAGTACCTGAAAACCCTATTGTTCCAATTAGATATCGTCAATCAAGAACACTAAGATGGATAAAATGTTTTCTTGGTAAACTGTTAATATTTACTATTTAATAATACCTGCTTAAATCTCAAGATATACTTAAGACCTTGGCAATGCCATTGTATTGGTTAGAGTTCTCCAGAGAAACAGAAGCAATAGGATATGTACTGTGGCTGAGTATTATATATGGAGGCTAATAAGTCCTACAATTTGCTTTTTACAAGCTGGAGGTCCTAAAAAGTTGGTGCCATTCAGTCTGAGTCTGAAGACCTGAGCACCAGGGTGCTAAAAGAGGGAGATGAACTGATGTCTTAATTCAATCAGGCAGGAAGGAATGAATTCTTCTTTCTTCCCTCTTTTTGTTCTATTCAGGTCCTACCCTGATAGGAGCATGCCATCCTGTCCTGGGAAGGGCAAATGCATTATCTATGCATTCATGGAATTTCATAAATTATGTGTGGGTGGGTTTTGTACAAATTCTATTTAATCATTTAATTTTAAGATAGAGGCCTCCAAGTCGAGGAAATGGTTTTTCATTCATTCATTGAGTGTCAGTGTATATTAAAATGATGTGTGATTATGTAGGATACCATAAATGAGAGGAAGGGTGAAAAGCAGAAATATTATCAGCAAGAGCACACTATGCCTTACAGTACTATTGCCCTCATTAGTTAGTTAGCCCTGGACCTAAAGTTTGGATTAATTTATGTTTACTAGGTAGGCAGAGTTAAAACAAACAAACAGCAATAACAACAAAACAACAACTGGTATTCCAAGCAGGAGAAAAAACAAGTGTTGTTCAAGTTTTATAATATTGAAAATGTCAAATTCTAGCCTAGGTTCTTCTATGTAAAATAAAAATGTTATACTACTACATAAAAATATGTATCCTTTAAAGAAACTATTGCTTTGCATAGATGCCTGCATTGTTTCACTTTAGATTATCATTTGAAGCAACAACATGGAAGCAGGGAGCATGATGATATTGTGTTTAGGGGCTAATCAACTAACTTGTAGCAACAGGGGACCTGAATGGGGGTGGGGCAGTCCAAGAGAGTGGAAGTGTATATACTTAATGGGGAGCAGGCAGGGCTTTGGGTTTTAGTCAAGGTATTTGACTTGGGAAGTGGGGAGTCTTCTGATTTCCTTAAGAGAAATAGAATGACTAGCATTACAGAACGACAAATCCAGCAGCTGCCACCTGGATACACATGCGACCTCCTTGGTACTGGTGGTGAGTGCCTTCCAGACATGAATGTAATAACCATTTAATCAACTGCTTATAAGGTTTTTATTTTCATTTTGTATGCTAATTCCATTTAGAACTTCCTCTGTATTCACTATTTGGCCTATTATTCCACATTCATTTACTTTAATACTATAGTTTTCTGTGGATATATTTATCACTCAATTGCTAAGAGGTGGCATAGAAACAGAAGTTAAACTAAGCAAGGAATTTAGTCTACAAAGATAGACTTAAACCCAGGGGGAAAATTCAAAAGCTTAACAAAAGTGGTCACTTTTGAGAAGTAGCAGCTCAGAAAGGCAGCTGGCATGTGCAGCAGTTTACGGATTGTGGGGCTAGAGGTAAGAAAAGGATACTGGAGATAGATGTGGACACCCACCCACCCACGCACACACACACACACAATATGTGCAAGAAAAAGAGAGGAATGGAGAAAAGCAGGACAAGCATGTTTAGGAAAGAAACATGACAATAGTTGATACTGATTATATACAAAGAAATCCACAAGACTTTTGCAACTTATGTGAGAACAAGAGAGAACAAGAAGACAGCAAGTCAACCAAGGCAGAATAATAAACAACTGGCCTCTATACCACTTTACCGGATAGTATCAATTCCCTAGGCATCAGTAATTGGTACAAAACCAAATTGTGTGTGTTAAATTTATGTTAACTTGCAATGTTCCTTTTAACATCTTCAAATGTTAACAGTTTCTTTAAATAATGTCAACAAGTTATCTTCAGTAATATTGCTTTAATCCTAGCACAGAGTGGTAGCCAGGCATCAATTATATTAAAATGTATCACTCTTACTTAAATGTTCCCACTTATAACTAACAACGACTCTCTGGGATTCCCTCACTCACATAGAGTTGATAGCAAGCCAAGGTTTGAAGTAGGGACTCAGAACCAGCTCCAGGCAGTCACCCACATGTAGCAGTTATCCTAATATATTTTATTTTGGTCCTTCTATCCTTTAGCCTCTAGTTACAAAAATCATTTATACTTATCCAACAAATATTTATTGATGGGTCAAATGGGTGAAAGCATCATGGAACTTTAAGATAAACATAAAATATACCCTGTCCACAAAGAGATCAGTCAAGTAGGAGGAACAGATGTGAAAAAAATGTCAAATAAATATTTACATAATTAACAGGCAAAAGGTCACAAAGTAAAGTATATTCTATCTTGGATGGAAGGTGGAGAAGTGTCCCAGGAAAGGATTCTAAAGGACATGATACCAAATTTAAGATTTGGACAAAGGCAGACAAGAAAAAGATGAGCGTTTTTATCAACATAAAAGCAAAATACTTTAAACAGCTTAGTATTCTGGAAATTGAAAGAAGTTGATGGGGACACAAAGAGGAGACTCATGGAAAGGTAGCATACTGGTAATTAGCATCTCTTTCTAGCCAGGATTATACAGTGATCACTAATATAAATGTTTAGTACTATATTTTCTCTATTTTCTGTTCACTACGTAGAAAAAGACACATTGTTTTCCTAGCCACATGTCTCTTGATCTAAAACTCTTACACCCTTTTCATATCACAGAGCAAATTTTATAACTAGTATGGATTTTAATGTTAATTTATTTTTGACAGAACAGGAACGGGAGAGGGACAGACACAGACAGAGACAGAGACACAGAATCCAAAGCAGGCTCCAGGCTCTAAGCTGTCTGCACAGAGCCC
The DNA here is from genome assembly GCA_004023845.1 of Helogale parvula. Taxonomy (NCBI): domain Eukaryota; kingdom Metazoa; phylum Chordata; class Mammalia; order Carnivora; family Herpestidae; genus Helogale; species Helogale parvula. The sequence continues at coordinate 107,007 of PJEM01005234.1, forward strand.
AACATGGGGCTCAAACTCATGAGGTGTGAGATCATGACCTGAGCTGAAGTCAGACGGTTAACCAACTGAGCCAACCAGGTGCTCCACAACTAGTGTGAATTTTATACTCCTGACTTATGAATTCATTAAGTATGATATGGAAAGCATTATGTCTAGTCTCCTAGATGGGAAGAATAATCAACAAATCCAAAATTTTAACTGTGGTTCTGCTATAACTTCCCAATCCCCTTTCCAAAGTTGACGTACCATTTTATAATCCCACCTGCGAGGTACAAAGGTTCAAATTATCCAAATCTTTGCCAACACATATTATTATTTTTAAAAATTTTAGCCAGCCTATGGTGTGAAATGATATCGCATTGTGGTTTTGACTTGCATTTTCCCAATGAAGAATGATGTGGAAGATTTTTTACCCCTTTAATATTGAGTTGTAAAGGATTCATCCTAAATTCTGGATGCATGTCCAGATATATGTGATTTGCAAATATATTCTCTTATTTTGTGCTATTTATTTATTTATTTATTTATTTATTTATTTATTTATGTTTATTTAGTTTTGAGTAAGAGAGAGAGCATGAGCAGGGTGGGGACAGAGAGAGAGGGAGACACAAAATCTGAAGCAGGCTCCAGGCTCTGAGCTGTCAGCCCAGAGCCTGACACAGGTCTCGAACTCACTACCAGTGAGATCATGCCTGAGCTGAAGTACGATGCTCAATTGACTGAGCCACCCAGGCACCCCATTTTGTGGGTTTTCTTTCTTGACGTAATTTGAATCGCACACATTAAAAATACTTTTTGTGGCATACAAATCCATTTCCTAACTCAAGTCACAAAGATTTACTCCTATGTTTTCCTCATAGGAGTAAATTTTTACTATTTTAATTAGTTTTTAATAGTTACAAGTTTTACTTGTATAAAAGTCATATTTTAATATAATTGGTATATAATGAGAGATAGAAGTCTAAATTCATTCTTTTTATGCCCATATGCAATTGTCCTACCATCATTTTTGAAAACAATACAATTTCTTAAAGGTTAAATATTAAATAAATGTATCTGTATTGTGATGTTCTTGATTTGAAGTTACGTTAATGCATACAATTTCCAAATTCATAGAGTGTCATTATCCTCACAAAATAGGCTATAGGTAATAGAGGCTGATTATTTTTATGTTTCCTTCCCAATTGCTGAGTCTAGGGAAAACAGTTTGAATATTAATTTTTATCTAGTGGTGGATATTTGAGGGTTAGGTATATTTTTCATATTTTTCTAGTATCCTACTTACATGCATCATGATATTATTCCTGTCCATATTTTACAAAATGTTTTATTTCCATCCTAATAGTTATTTTAGAATAGATGGAATCATAGTATTTCCACTGATCCAAATGATGAAACAAGTGACTACATGAATACATGTTTAAGCAAACTAATTTTTGCCATTTCAGAAAGGATCCTCTGAGAGCACATCCTGATATCACTCTCCTGCAATGTCAATCTTTAATGCCTCTGAAGTGGAAATCTCTACCTTCTTCCTCACTGGGATCCCAGGCATGGAACATGCTCACATTTGGGTCTCCATCCCCATTTGTCTCATGTACCTGCTTGCCATGCTGGGGAACTGCACCATCCTCTTTTTCATAAAAACAGAGACCTCTCTGCATGAGCCTATGTATTATTTCCTCTCCATGCTGGCCTTTTCTGACCTGGGACTGTCCATCTCCTCCCTTCCAACAATGTTGAGAATCTTCTTGTTCAATGCCACTGGGATTTCCCCCGATACATGCTTTGCCCAAGAGTTTTTCATTCATGGATTCTCAGCTATGGAGTCATCAGTTCTTTTCATCATGTCCATTGACCGCTTCATAGCCATCTACAGCCCTCTGAGATACACCTCCATCCTGACCAGTGCCAGAGTCTTTAAAACTGGCCTTGTATTTGCTATAAAAAGTATCTTATTGGTCTTTCCTTTCCCCTTTATTTTAAAGAGGCTGAAATTCTGTAGGAAAAGCCTTCTATCCCACTCGTACTGCCTCCACCAGGATGTCATGAAGCTGGCCTGTTCTGACAACAAGGTCAATATCTTCTATGGACTTTTTGTGGCTCTAACAGCTATGTTCGACTTGGTGTGCATTTCTGTGTCCTACATGCTGATCCTGAAACTTGTTCTGGGCATTGCTTCACACAAGGGTCGTCTCAAGGTCCTCAACACCTGCATCTCCCACATCTGTGCTGTGCTCATCTTCTATGTGCCTATCATCACCTTGGCTGTTATTCACCGCTTTGCCAAAAATGTTTCTCCAGTTCTCAGGGTCATCATTGCTGATACCTTCCTTCTGATTCCCCCTCTAATGAATCCTATTGTGTACTCTGTGAAGAGTCAGCAGATTAGAAATCTGATTCTCATGAAGGTATGTGAGAGATAAGGTTGATGGGAAACTTAAGCTGCCACGAATGCCCAGCTCACTTGGCAATGTTTGGACAAAGGTAGGGGTCCAAGAATGCCAGTGAAGTAGTAGAGATTGACAAAAATGTATATTTCATATACTTGGTAGGCTCATCAATTTCTAAATTATTGATTTTCTTTAACAGAGACTGTCTTAGATGGCTTGGGGTTATAATATGTTGACCACTGCATGTCCTACCTCCTTTTTCTCATTTACTTCTGCACACAATCAGGTATATAGTTATATCAACCACATCCACAGAAGTACCATCCTAATTTGATTAAGTAAATTTTTCAACTTTTCTAAAAAAGGAAAAAATTAGTGTGTTCATTTGGGGAACAAACAAACAAACATAACTCTAACTCAGGCATGATCAGCTTTGACTGCTGTGAACTGAAAATGAATCACACATACACACACACGTAAACACACACACACACACAACATTAGCATCTCCTAAACACCTATTTAGTGGTGCATATGTGTGTATATTTGTGTGTGTGTGTGTGTGTGTGTGTGTGTGTTAGGGGCTGATATATGCATGTTTGTATGTGTGTTTCATTAGCAATTCAAATAAGTCAAAAAAATGCTCCTGTCTGCAAGTACTGTGAAATATGTAGTAAATGTAAATACAGTAGAGGATGAACAAATATTTCAATTTATATTTTAAGTTCTCTACAATATATAAAATATATATTTATGTTTTTATATTTATTTTTTCTATATTTGTTTTATATTTATATATATGTATATATATTTTAAAAGTATATTTTGAGAGAGAGAGGAAGAGGGAGAGAATGGGGAACAGGGAGAGAGGGCAAGAGAGAATCCAAAGCAGGCTTTGCACTGTCAGCACAGAGCCTGACGTGGGGCTTGATGTCATGAACCATGAGATCATGACCTGAACCAAAATCAAGAGTCTGATGCTTAACAGACTGAAGCACCCAGGAGCCTCTCTGCCATATATTTAATAAACTATCTCTTTTAGTATACATATTAGGTGAGCTTCTCCTTACCCAAGTTTGTGTAGTATTCTCTTTTTGCCAATTATATGCCTAAACAACAATATTATTTCTTCATTGCCTACATCCTGCATTAGTATGTGTGAGATTGAAGTAGAGTACTTTATTTTTAAAAACTTATTTATTATTTATTTTGAGAGAGAACTGAGAAAGGGTGTGAGTAGGGGAGGGGCAGGGAGAGAGAGAAGGAGAGACAGAATCTCTCTCAAAAAGGGGCTCAGTATCAGAAACTGTGAGATAATGACCTGAGCTGAAATCAAGAGTTGGATGCTAAACTCACGGAGCTGCCTAGGTTCCCCTAAAATAGAATATTTTAATTTCATCTTTGTCAGTGCCTATCAAAGTACCTGGAACATATGAATTGTTTGTCATATGTTTGTTAAAAGCACAGTAATCCTAACACATTTTGAAGACATGAATATTATGCATGATAAGAATGCCAAAGAATCCATTAAATTATGTTTGAAACTTCCCATTAATGTAAAGCTCTCTTCTACAAATTAGTTACTTGGTCAGAAATTAAAATAAAAGCAAGCACAAATATTCTCAGAAATCCTAAAATAAGTAGAGTAATCTCATGTATATAGATAGGGTCTAGTCAGGTTCTATGTTATCTAACTGAATTTAGTCTCACTTCTAATAAACACTACTATTTAAACCACATGAAACCTTGAAAATTAGAAAGCCTTTATTGGTGAGATAAACACTCCACGCTAGAGAGTGTACTATGGCATACTGTCTTAAGAAACACAACATTCTTAGGTAAGACATTACAATAGTTCACAGATATGAAATAGAAGTTGTAGGAACCTGGGGAGCTATAGCATCCTTTAGTAGTCACTGGTAGCTTCAACAACTCTTTCTCTCTTCACCTTTATTCTTTGTTTCAATCACTATTCTGAATAAAGCCCCCTACATGATGAGTAAATGGTCACAAATTGTAGGAATAGGTAGTGTCCCTCACTTCTTCCATCTCCACTAATAGAGAAGAGAGTGAACTTTCACTATAAACTTCACTTAAAGACTTAAGGAAAGGGCTGAAAAATATGAATTACTTAGTATTTTTAAACCAGAACTGGTCATAATATTCATGGATATGAACACAATGTGATTAACAAAATTGGGTCATGGTGCTACTATGATCACTGTGACTGGGGTAAATGAAAGAAGGATTTTCTTTTTTTAGGACTCTTGGAGAGATAGAAAAAAAATATTATTTGGAAAGGTCCAAATATTATTTGGAAAAAGTAGACAAAAGATATTTAATTAAGTACAAGAAACCCAAATAAAGCTAATTGCTGTCTACTAGACCTGCCAAAGATTGCAGAATGGCAGAAGTGTAAAGTAATGTAAAAAACATGACTTAAAAAATTATTAAAGGATGTATAAGAAATGAACTCAAATAGTGGCCTGTAGAAATTTTATTGGGAGTTCTTAGAAAATATATCCATCATATTGTTACACCAAGAATTAAGAATGAGTGTACTTAGCAGGGAAGACAACTCATCATGGAAATGGTAAGTCATCTTCAGAATGCTACATTTGAGAAGACACAGGCACACAGATATGTATCTTCTTAATCGATAGCACCTATATAAGAACCATGGAAAGCCCTCCTTTCAATCTTGGCAAGAATCACTTGGAGGCTTTTTAAAGTTTAGATAATAACAAAATATGATAGGTCAATTAAATCAGGATATAAAATTATCTTAACCATTATCCTATTGATGGATATTGGAGTTGTTTCCAAATTTTGACTGTTATAAATAAATTCCTATAGATATTCTTTTTTTTATGTTTTTAAATTTATTTTTGAGAGATAGAGAGAGACAGTGCGAGCAGGGGAGGGTCAGAGACAGGGAGAAATACAGAATTTGAAGCAGGCTCCAGGCTCTGAGCTAGCTGTCAGCACAGAGCCTGATGCGGGGCTCGAACCCACCAGCCGTGAGATCATAACCTGAGATGAAGCCAGGCGCTTAACCGACTGAGCCACCCAGGCACCCCACATTTTCCCCCTTTTAAAGAGATCATTGTCATTGCTTCCTTTTACCCAGGTTCTTAAACCTATTGTTTTATAAACTTAGTACTAACAAAGTTATGAATACAGAGCCCAGCTTATAGCACATGTCTATATTTTTCTTTTATTTATTATGCTAGTCAATTTTTATCCACTTCAGGGGATTTTTTCATGTAAATGCTATTTTATTTATCACATAATTGCTGGTATTTGTGATATGTGGGTGGAACTATGCATATATTAAATATTATTGTTTCTCTTGGCTTACATTTTCCAAGATGAATGAAAGACTTTATAAATCTGCACAGGGGATGCTGTCTTCCCCAGATTTTATAATGTGGCAATTTTGAGAGTAGATGATAAAGTCCCGTTTTCTCCTACTCAAACCATTTAATCTCTGAAGACCAAATTTCATAACTTATATCTGAACGTTCTAGTCACCTTTTCTCTGATCTGCTTAGTTCTGACTCCGTAAATTACAGGGTTGAGAGCAGGTGGGATGACAACATAAAAGTTGGCAAGAAGAATGTGGATGTATTGAGGAACATTTTGTCCAAATCGGTGGGTCATGAAGGAGAAAAACGCTGCAGTGTAGAAGGCCAGCATGACACTCACATGGGAGCCACAGGTGCTGAGTGCCTTCATTCATTTATTCATCAGTAAAATGAAGATAACAACAGCACTTACTATTATTCAAGATATTAAAGGATTCACAATCATCATCTAGTAATGAACAAGTCTCAATAGTTGGAACGATTTAAATGCTTAATAATGTTAGTTATTACTATGTAGAAAGTGTGGAAAAGAAGAGGTTAAAGAGCTCAGATTTTGGCTTGTGAAATATTGAGCAGAAAAGTGCATTACTATAATGATTCGCCAAGAAGAAGTAGCTTTAGGAAAGGAGAAAATACAGTCTAATTTGGACACCTTGGTTTACAGGAATACTTAGTTAATGATGTCCAGGAGTATCTGGAAGGATGAATCCAATGTCAGAGGATAGTCTAGGCTAAAAATATATGTAATGGCATGTTTGCTCTGCATTATTTCTTTAAATGCACAAACTTAACTCACAACATCTCTGCTTTGACTTTTACTGGAGCAGGGCATTAATATTTGGGCCAAATATGTAACAGAAGTTTCAGAGATTTTGCACAGCATTTACTATGTTTCTCTTATATCTGGTTACTAATGGGTTTTTTCTTTTTTTGTATGCAAAATCTTTTTTACGGCCTTACAGTATGAATTCAATAAGTAACAGGATCTTTTTGCACATTTTCAAAAATTGTAAAGGTTTTTATTTTATTTTATTTTTAAAATTATTTATTTATTTTTTAATTTACATCCCAGGTAGCATATAGTGCAACAATGATTTCAGGAGTAGATTCCTTAATGCCATTTACCCATTTAGCCCATCCCCCCTCCCACAACCCCTCTAGCAACCCTCTGTTCTCTATATTTAAGAGCCTCTTATGTTTTGTTCCTCTCCCTGTTATTTTTACTTGCTTCCCTTATGTTCATCTGTTCTGAGTCTTAAAGTCCTCATATAAGTGAAGTCAGATGATATTTGTCTTTCTCTGACTGACTCATTTCCCTTAGCATAATACCCTCTAGTTTCATCCATGTAGTTGCAAATGGCAAGATTTCATTCTTTTTTGATTTCCAAGTAATACTCCAAATATTTTACAACTCAGCATCTCTCTCTTTCATTGCAGAGCCCTCTAAATGTATCATGTCCATTATCAATACATCATATGTTGAAATCACCACCTTCTTCTTGGTTGGGATGCTAGTGCTGGAACATGCACACATCTGGATCTTTATCCCCACCTGTAGCATACACCTTATTGCCATTCTGGGAAACTGCACCATCCTTTTTGTCATCAAGACAGAACCTTCTTTCCACAAGCTCGTGTACTACTTCCTTTCCATGTTGGCCATGTCTGAAACAGGCTTGTTATTATCCTCTCTACTCACCATGTGGAAGATCTTCTTAATGCTCCTGAAATGTCTGCCAATGCCTGCTTTGACCAGGAATTTTTCATTCAGGGATTCACAGTATCTGAGTCTTCAAAGCTCTTGATCGTGTTGTTTGACCGCTTCCTAGCCATCCACAGCCCTCTGAGATACAGCTCCATTCTTACTCCTATCAGAGGTGCCAGAATAGGAAAAACATTCTTTTTAAAGAGTGTCCTCCTAGTGCTCTTCCCCTTTACTTTGAGAAGTTTGAAATATTGTAGTAAAATCCAACTATGTCATTCCTACTGTCTCCACCAGGATGTCATGAAGTTTGCCTGCTCTGACAACTGAATTGATGTCATTTATGGCTTTTTGGAGCACTGTGCCTTATGGTAGACTTTAAACTCATTGCTGTGTCTTACGTCCTGATCCTCAGGACTGTGTTGGGGATTGTGGCCTGAAAGGAGCAACTCAAGGCCCTCAATACTTGTTTTTCACACATCTGTGCAGTGATCATCTTCTATCTGCCCATCATCAACCTTGCCATTGTCCACCACTTTGTCCAACATGTTTCACCTCTCTTCAATGTTCTCATGGCAAATGTCCTTTTACTTGTGCCTCCGGTGATAAATCCTATTGTGTACTGCATGAAAATTAGGCAAATTCGAGTGAGAATTGTAGCAAAATTATGTCAGAAGTAGATTCGACAGTATAGTGCCCAGTTGTTTGGGGAAAGATTTCAAAGACAACTTTCAGAGAACCTATTATTTGACACAAAGATGCATCAGTATCACTTTTTATTGTTGTTGTTATTATTAGATTTATTTCATTCACAAGTGATGGTGGGAATGGATGTAAATAGAACTGGTAATAGAAAGTACGTATCTGGAGGCCCCTTCCTTCAGCAGCACAGGAAAATCAGTTATCAGGTTGAAAATAGATGTCCTATGATGTCATCTACGGTAAAATAAAAAATTCTAATACAGAAAAATGATCGTGTATATCCTTCTGAGGGGTATACAGAAGTGGATTGCTTATTCCTTGAATGCATTCCAACTATGTTAATTTCTTTCAAATCTAGACTCAAATTTTAACTTTGTCTTCTTACTATCTTCATTTTAGTAATCCTAGTCTAAGTCACCTGCATTTCTTTAATGAAATACTACAATAACCTTAGAAGTTTCTAGACATCTACTCTTGCTACTTTTTAATTGATTCTTAATGTAAGACAAGAGTCATGCCCTTAAAATGAAAATTATATGATGTGATGATGATCCTTTTAAATATGAAATTTCTTATTTCTTGGAGAATAGAAGTAAAGCAATGAAGTCTTATGGTCTTATAAACTATAACCATACACTGACTGGATCTTCTCTACTTCACCAAAACATCAATCATAAAGTTCAACCATTTTGGCCTTCTGAATATTTGTAGAATTTACAAAGTTCTCTGCTTCCTCTTAGTTTTCACACCTGACCTCTTTTATAGAATGTTTTTGACCACAATTTCATATAATTCATTTCTATTCACTTTTTTTGCTTCATCTCAACTTAATTTCACTATAGGATACTTTTCTAAATTCTCAGTCCAAAACACAACCCTCTTTTTGAAATTTCTTTTATAACTAGTTTATCCTTTATTCTGTTTACTATTATTTACAATCACGGATATGATTTCTTTCTACTTTCTGAATAAGTATGCCTTCAAAGAAGGGTAAATCATATCCATTTTATTCTTTGTTTGCATAATGTATAGCATATTTTATAATGTGGAGTAAATCTTCAATGAATGATTTTTATTGAATGAACAGGTAAGTGAGGCCACATTTGGGGGAAGGGATATTAATTGAAGATTTCAGTAACTCCACCCAGAGTGATATAATTGTATTCGCTTGTGTATTACAAAGGCAGGCATATCACAGATGCCCAAAAATGTTAAAGAAAAAAATATTATAGAGTGAAGGAAGAATTTATGTTTTGGTTGTGATACATGAAAAACAGCCCAACTTACTTTCCTAATATGACCTCAAAATTCAGATCTTAGCACAGAGTTTTCATCTTTTCTCCTGCCCATTCATTAACTTAAGTCTTATCCACAAACCACAGCAATTCTTGTCTCTTACATTTTTTATCCTCAGGTATAATCAAGAAACAAAGTTCATAAGTGTCAATGCTTAGTGAATAATAATGAGCTCCTATTTTCACAAACATAAACATTGTATTTGAACCACTAATATATGTAACATGTTCTTCTAGGCATTTCCAGGCATATTTTTTGTTTGATTCTCATAATAACCTGCATTTATATAAAATATTACTGCTTATTTTTTCAGTTGAAGATATTGAGGCTCTGAGAAACTGCTTTCCTGAACTTCACACAGACAGGAAATTAAAAGCTTTAATTCAATCAAACCTTTTCATTTATACCTCCAGATAGTACTATCTTGACAACATTTTAGCTTTCTCGTACGTTCAAGATTGTATCTGTTTCCAAAATGTAACAATAGGCTTTCCATTTTCTCCATTATTCCATATTCTCCATATATGTGAAATTCATATATTCAGGTCCTAACTATTAGCTCCTAGAGTTCCATGGAGAATTTATAACAAGAATCATGCAAGTGACAAGAAAATTTGTTTTAATTCTGATATGCAAAACAAGATAATGTCAACACAAAAAATGAAGTTCTTGATAACTGTCTGTAGGAATAATGATAAAGCTTATTTTCAAGGACAGTGGTTGTTACATTTGATGTATGAATATTAATAAGCAGAAATTGTTCTGAGCAAAGTACCTTGATGCACGTTAGTCATGAGAAACAATGCATGTGATATAAAAAGCAAATGTCAAGACTACACCAAGAATATCAAGTAAGGAGTTTCAATGAGTCTTTAACATGACCAGACATCCGTATTTTTATAAAACTCCGTGGTGACGTTTATTTGTATCTCCATTTAAAAACCCTTGACCTTGATGGGGTGCCAGGATGGCTCAGTCAGTTAAGCCTCCGACTCTTGACTTTGGCTCAGGTCATGATCTCACAGTTCATAAGATTGAGTTCCGCAAAGGACTCTACACTGACAGTGTGGTGCCTGCTTGGGATTCTCTCTCTCCCTCTCTCTCTGCCCCTCTCCTACTAATGCCTCTCTCTCTCTCTCTCTCTTAAAAATAAATAAATAAACATTAAAAAAAAACTTTGGCCTAGATGATGCTTGATTAAAATTAAAAAATAAAGAAAATTAAAATTCCAAGTTGTAAAAGAAACACCCTGTAACATTAAGGAAGTAAATCTAGTGAAGGAGGAAGACAAAGAGAGGCACAGTTATACAATATGAAACTAATCTATTATTTACATGGTGCTCTGGGACCATGGGTGGAGGGAGTGTAATTCTACCAGAAGGAACAGAGGAGACTGCAGAGTGTTCTCCACAAATGGCTAATTCTCCTGCTCTCCAGTCCCCTCCAAGGGTTCACCTACGGGAGTTTTCTTTTCTTTTTCTTCCAAATATATTCTGCTAAGCTGAACTCTGTAGAGGTTTCTGGGCGCCTGGGAAAACATCAAGGAAAGCTGGATTCTGTAGGTCAGGATAAATCAGTGTGTCTATATATCAGTGAAATTCTAGTAACTGTGCCAGCTCGAGTTCCTTTTTATTCTGATTGTGGTATCACGACATTCCACCCGCTTGCTGGTAAGCTTCTTGATATTCCCAGATGTCATTCCCTTTTTGTCCACTCAGGCAAGCTATGCCCTTATTATCTGAGTGAATGTGGTTTCCCAGACCTTAGGATGGATGCCAGTAATCCAGCTTTCTAAAAAGTTCGACAATGTATGTAAATGCTTTGGTGGAAGTTCATGGTCCTGCCAACCATGGGAATCAACTTGTCAATAGATGCAAATCACAACAAGAAAATCAAAGCAAAGAGCATTGACCTGGATCTTGGTAATGTGGTTTGCTGTTGTCATAGGTATTTTCTTATGTGATAGTATAAATTGCTTTAGGGTGTGCTAATGTGAGCCTACTGAGTTTCTGGTGGGCATTAGAGAAAAAAAAATGGTGACCACTAGCAGTCTTTCTTCATAGGCTGTCCTACCTCTGCATGCTTCTGGTTAGATTGAAATCCTTGCTTTACATTTTTCCCATGATAAACAAGAAAACAATCTTATGATTCTAACAAAAATAGTATCTATGAGTTTATGGCTTTTAAGTAATCTTTTAGGGGAATGTTTTGCCATATGTTTTATTTAATTGAAAGATACAACCCTCCAAGATGAGATTATAATTTTTAATTCATTCAGTGTTTGACAGTGCATATCAAAATGTTATCTGCTAACATGGGATTCTTTGCACCTAAAGAGATGAGGCAAAGCAGCACTGTCATCTGTGGGAGCACAGTATGCGCTGAGTTATTGTTAATCCTTGGCCAAAAAATTTGAGGATTAACTTGTGTTCAGTAGACAGTTAGGACTAAAACTAAGCAACGCAACAAAAGCATCATTCCAAGCTGTAAGAATTGTGGATGCTGCTCAGATTTTATAATATTAAAAATTGTCTAATTCTGTCCTAAGTTCACCTACCTCAAAGAAAAGAATCTATACTATTATATAGAAATATGTATCTTTTAAACAAGTGACTGCTGCCCATTGTTCACTGCAATTCTTCATTTCAGATCATCTTTTAAAGAAATAGTATGAAACATAAAGCTCTAAACACAGGAAGTATGAGGGGCTAATAATACCCAGCTGTAGAATAGAGGGCTTAAGTGAGGGAGTAAGGTGGAAAAGAGGCTTATAATACTCATTGCCTGACTAGGGAAAGGGCAACGTCAGTCAAAGAATTTGACTTTGGAGTATACTTCTGAGTTTTCTTAAGTGAATACATCCTGATCAAGTTAATGGTGGAGTAAGGCAACTCTGACACATGGCATAAAGGCATTTTGTAATAGTTGTGTACAAATGTGGTCTGCACCCTTTAAAAAGTTTTTATTTAAATTCCAGTTAGTTAACATACAGTGTAATATTAATTTCAGGTGTACAGTATAGTGATTCAACACTTCCATGCAACACCCAGTACTCATCCCAACAAGTGCACTCCTTAATCCCCCTCGCCTATTTAATCCACCCCTTCTACCTTCCCCTCTGGTAACCATCGGTTTGTTAAGAGTCGGTTTCTTGGTTTGCTTTTCTTTTTCCCCTATGCTTGTTTGTTTTGTTCCTTAAATTCCACATATAAGTGAAATCATATGGTAGATGTCTACTTCTGACTTTTTGCTTGGCAAAATACTCTCTAGCTCCATCCACATTGTTGCAAATGGCAAGATTTCATTCCTTATTATGGCTGAGCAATATTATATATAATATATATACACACACATATATACACACACATACATATGCATACATGTATATATGTATATATATGCCTTCTAAGCTTGATGTAATAACTATTCTCTCAACTTCTTTTTAAATATTTTCCTTATTGTTAATTGCATTCAGAAATTCTCCTGTATCCTCTGTTAAGCATCCTTTTATTTTTTGTTTTATTTCAAAGATTTATTGCTGTGGATTCAATTATCATTAAACTGCTATAGGCAATCTAGAGGTACACCAAAGTGAGCAAGAACTGCAACCCAGGGAAAGCAACTCAGGAGCTCAAGAATTGTGATCACAGAAGTAGCAGTTCAGAAACATACCATGATTACATTGCAGTATATCAATTGTGATTCTACAAGTAAGAGAAAAGGTAAAGTATTCCATTGCATATATATATATATATACCACATCTTTATCCATTCATCAGTTGGTGGATATTTGGGCTCTTTCCATAACCTGGCTATTGTGGATAATGCTGCTATAAACATCAGGGTGCATGTATGCATTTAAAGCAAAGTAAGAGCAATTCCATATGTATAGGACTTTCATAATATCCAAGAGAAATTGTTTTTGTAAAAGCTTATATTGACAGGAACACTGACTTTAATCTTCTTTTACTCTTATCTGCTGGCAGGGTATATCTGACTGCCCTAGTCTGTCCACACTGGAATGACTTATCAAGTCTTCAAACCCTGTTTCACTACATCCTATTTATATACTGGTAGATATTTCGAGAACCCAGCATGGGAGATGATGGACTACAGAATTGATATCCATCTTTTGTTCTCCAACTTCTCCATGAGTGAGTGAAAGGTGAGTTCAAAAAGTAGCATAACAGATTAATCCTGGAGTCATAAAGAAACTCTTCATATGATGTAGAAGTAACTGTTCTTTCTCTGTAGACACAGCATAACCTTAGATTTGCTATGATGCATGACTGAGATGCATAGACTAAGCAGTAGGGCGAGGGAGACAGAACAAGATTTTATTGGTGAAGAAGGAGAAGAGAAGGTTGAGTGTTGATATCAACAGAGCCTAAGAAATAGGGAACCGTTGCATGGCATTTTTGACAGAAAACCTTCTGGGTAGCAGGAGAGGGAGGTAGTTTGTGTTTGGTCAGGTTAGAACATGGAAGATTAACAGATGTGCAGCTTTCTCTGTGATAAGAGGTCTCAACCAAAGATTTAAGATGACTAGTGAGTAGAACATCCAGAAGAGTCAAAGACATGTCAGTCCCTTAGGGAACAGAATGAGGACATAGGGATCAGGAATAGCTGGACTCGGGAACTAGGGACATGTATTTATGACTTTTCCTGGAGGCCCTGGTTCCATGTTTCCTTCTGAGCTTCTCAGTTATAATGTAGGACAAGGCACACTTTAGAACAGAAGGATGTTTAATATGAACTCTCAGATTCCAAACGCTGAATTAAATTTCCGACTTCCTCTGCCAGGAAAGAGGTCCACACATATCAGTGCAGACAGTTGAACATTTAAAAGAAAAGTCAAAATCTTTGCAGGGAAATTCTCACCCTGGGCCATGCAAATACTAGGGTTAGATTTTAAGAGATGGAAGATGTAGGCATTTCTGAAAAGAAAGGTAAGTTCTTCGTATTTTCTGCATATTTTTGAAGAAAAGATAACTAGAGAAATGATAAGGTTAGAATGTAGTCATTATAAACATGTAATAATATTTCTCTGTATTTTATACTCATCCTTGGACACTCATATGCATACACTATCTTGACAGATGAAAATAAAAGGTTTACAGATCAAACAAAAAAGCATCAAAGAAAATATTATTTAATACTTATTAATTGCAGGAAAAGAGAATGTTCTTTCATGTTTGGAAGAAAAAGATAAGCAAAAGAAAAGATTTGTTTCAATAACTGCCTAAAATTGAATTTCAAAGCAAAATGACCACTGAGTAAGAAGATTATAAAAAACTATTAAAATGGGTTAATTAATTCAATGAAACCATTACTTTTTTATAATTTAGTAGAAAAATATAACTCACTTTATTTTTATTCAATTTGTAATTTTCATTTCTATTGGGAAAAATTTTTTATGTTTGAAAATATTTATTTTTAAATTGTTTTAAAAAAATAGTTTATTGTCAAATTGGTTTCCATACAACACCCAGTGCTCTTCCCCACAAGTACCCTCCTCCATCACCACCACCTCTTTTCCCCCCTCCCCCTTCCCCTTTAACCCTCAGTGGGTTTTCAGTATTCAATAGTCTCTCAAGTTTTGCGTCCCTCTCTCTCCCCAACTCTCCTTCCCTCTTCTTCTCCCCATAGTCCTTCAGTAGGTGTCTCCTGTTCTCCTGTTAGACCTATGAGTGCAAACATATGGTATCTGTCCTTCTCTGTCTGGCTTATTTTGCTTAGCATGACACCTTCGAGGTCCATTCACTTTCCTGCAAATGGCCATATTTCATTCTTTCTCATTGCCATGTAATACTCCACATCTTCTTGATCCACTCAATACGTGATGGACATTTAGGCTTTTTCCATGTTTTGGCTATTGTTGACAGTGCTGCTATGAACATTGGGGTACATGTGCTCCTATGCATGAGCGCTTCTGTATCCCTTGGGTAAATCCCTAGCAGTGCTATTGCTGGGTCATAAGGGAGTTCTACGGATAGTTTTTTGAGGAACCTGCACACTGTTTTCCAGAGTGGCTGCACCAGTTTACATTCCCACCAACAGTGTAGGAGGGTGCCCATCTCTCCACACCCTCACCAGCATCTATAGACTCTTGATTTGTTCATTTTAGCCACTCTGACTGGTGTGAGGTGGTATCTCAGTGTGGTTTTGATTTGTGTTTCCCTGATGATGAGTGATGTTGAGCATCGTTTTATGTGCCTGTGGGCCATTTGGATGTCTTCTTTGGAGAAGTGTCTGTTGATGTCTTCTGCCCATTTCTTCACTGGGTTATTTGTTTAGTGGGTGTGAAGTTTGGTGAGTTCCTTGTAGATTTTGGATACTAGCCCTTTATCTGATATGTCATTTGCAACTATCTTTACCCATTATGTAGGTTGCCTCTTAGTTTTCTTGATTGTTTCCTTTGCAGTGCAGAAGCTTTTTATCTTGATGAGGTCCTAATAGTTCATTTTGGCTTTCATTTCCCTTGCCTTTGGGGATGTGTCGAGTAGGAAATTGCTGCAGTTGAGGTCAAGGAGGTTGTTTCCTACTTTCTCCTCGAGGGTTTTGATGGTTTCCTGTCTCACATTCAGGTCCTTGAGCCATTTTGAGTTTGTTTTTGTGTATGGTGTAAGAAAGTGGTCTAGTTTCATTCTTCTGCATGTTACTGTCCAGTTCTCCCAGCACCACCTGCTAAAGAGGCAGTCCTTTTTCCATCGGATACTCTTTCCTGCTTTGTCAAAAATTAATTGGCCATACCCTTGTGGGTCCAATTCTGGGTTCTCTATTCTATTCCATTGGTCTATGTGTCTGTTTTTGTGCCAATACCATACTGTCTTGATTATATAACTAACTTTAAAGAAGCCTAAAAAGATAATTCACAGAATAATGCAGATAATCATTAATGTGAAAGAATGTTTTATCTAACTGATAAACAAATAAAAACAGGTTTTTTTTTAGGGAAGAGTAAATGCTATTACTAAAATACCACTTAGTAATATCTAGAGACAATTTCTTTTTTTTAAATTTTTTATGTTTATTTATTATTGAGACAGAGACAGACAGAGCGTGAGCAGGGGAGGGACAGAGAGCGAGGGATACACAGAGTCTGAAGCAGGCTCCAGGCTCTGAGCTGTCAGCACAGAGCCTGACGCGGGGCTCAAACTCACAAACTGTGAGATCATAACCTGAGCTGAAGTCGGATGCTTAACCCACTGAGCCACCCAGGCACCCCGAGACAATTTTATATAAAATTTAGACGTATGCTGGGGTGCCTGGGTGGCTCCCTCGGTTAAGCGTCCAGCTTCTGGCTTCGGCTCAGGTCATGATCTCACGGTTTGTGGGTTCGAGTCCCACATCAGGATCTGTGTTGACAGCTAGTTCAGAACCTGGAGCCTGCTTCGGATTCTGTGTCTCCCTCTCTCTCTGACCCTCCCCTGCTCATGCTGTCTCTCTATATCTCTCAAAAATAAAAACACACACACAAATTTTGACACATGCTAATATTAGAAAGACATGTGAATTTCTGGCTATTCTAGTTAGCAGTTGTGTGACCTTAACAAATAAGTAGACACTCCTGTGTTTTAGTTACTTTGTTTTTATATGGTTACTACAATAACTAAGATAATGTGAATATACTTAACAGAGGGACCAGTGAAATATTATTCAAGAAAAAATAATTTAATTTTAAATATTATTTTTAAATTGTATTGGGATATATATATTAGTATATATTAAATGGTATATTATTTGATTTGGAAAATCCATGCTGGAATATTTCATGTGGAAATCCTTAAAATATGATTAAAAATGAATTTACATTAAGATATTCATGCAATGTTAGGTGCTAAAAATAGTGGCCTGGAAGACTATTAAGGAATGTAGAGATACTACATTATATAAATTGAAGGAAGGTATAATAACATTTATACAATTAGATCAACCACTATATAGAAAAATAAACATACACTGGTAAATAATATAGAGGTCAAAATAATGAATATAAAGCAGCATATCTTCTCTGATTATCTGTTCCAGTTGGGTAAAGCCTTGGAACACCAAAGAATTTATATTCTAGTATGGACAGTTCAAATTTATCTGAGAGTAATAAAAAATTCATTTGGGGATTGGTATATATTTGTCTCAGTAGGATGACAAATAGAAAAGCCTAAAAAATTATCATCATTAAGTATTGGGAAATATAAATAAAAGTGTGAGGCAAAAATTATGACTTACATTTAATCCTAAAATTATTAATATGAAAGTACAAGGGTACAAGAATGTCCACTGTGTGCTTTGGGATCACATATGTAGGACTAGTCAGGTTCCTGGAAAAAGAAATAAGTGATTAGAAATTTGAAATTGTTTGATATGTAGATAAAAGAACTGATCGGTTAAATCATTTGATTTATCTGAGAAATGTGTTCATAAAAATGAGCACCTTTTTTAAAACTGAGAACCATTATGAAGAATGGTAAAGAAATAAAATTATCATAAATCATTCTTCTTATTATTAGTAAAATATGCCACTAATATTTTGTCCTTTAATGAGTGAAAACACATATTTAAAGAGATTTCAGAGGCTCATGTGTGACCTATACTCAGATTCTCTTTCTTCCTGGTGATTTAACAAATTAGTCCTGGCTTCTGTTGCAGCTGGAGCTTCCGTGTTTTGCAAAATTTCAATAAGCTAGAGGGTATCAATGTGTTAAAATTACACATAATGACCTTTTCCTTTCTCATTGTACTGAACTTTCATAGAACATATATGTTAATTTTTAGAAAAAATATATTAAAGACAATGAGATTAAACCCTCAAGAATAAAACTAAGATTGAGAAGTGGTATGCAGGCTGATTTGAAGGAGATCAATACAGCTTCTTTATTTTCACTTAGGTTTTTTTGTATTAATGTGCACAATTTATCTAAGGTTTTACATTTCTCCGTTTTGCATGTACATTAAATTTTTTCGAGGCTTGGTATAAACCTAATAGCATCCTAGCAAAACTCACATGTCCCTGTCTACAGTTGTGACCAGGTTTCATATTTTGTAAACTGTTCTTGAACTGATGATTCAGATGCCTGGGATGTCTTTCTTCATACTACATTTGTGTAAGTCATTTG
Source organism: Helogale parvula (assembly GCA_004023845.1). Lineage (NCBI taxonomy): Eukaryota > Metazoa > Chordata > Mammalia > Carnivora > Herpestidae > Helogale > Helogale parvula. The sequence continues at coordinate 125,584 of PJEM01005234.1, forward strand.
AAAAACAGTGAAGATTGATTTTACATGAATATGGTAGAATTTGTTCACCCATCTGAATAGCCTGCTACTTTGTCAGCATCTCTCTTACCCAAAAGGCTTCTGAAGGCCGCCATGGTGGTCTGGAACAACAGTGATGCTATGGAACCCATCTTTCTCTTAGGGGGTTTTTATGGGCTGAAGTCTGTTCATGCTTGGCTCTCAATTCCATTTTGTCTCGCATACCTGCTGGGATTTACAGGCAACATCACCATCCTGTCTGTTATCTGGAATCAGTCTTTACTCCACCAGCCCATGTATTATCTGCTGTCCATCCTGGCAGTAACTGACTTGGGCATGTCCATGTCTACACTCCCCATAATACTGGCTTTGTTATGGTGGGAAGCCCAGGAAATCAAACTAGGAGCTTGTTTTGCTCAGCTCTTCTTCATCCACACCTTCACGTTCTTGGAGTCTTCAGTGCTGTTGGCCATGGCCTTTGACAGATTCGTTGCTATATGTCGTCCATTGCACTACTCAAGCATCCTCACCAATGATGTCATTGGCAAGATTGGCTTGGGCTGCTTGCTGCGAAGTGCAGGAGTTGTGATGCCTACGCCCATATTGCTAAGGCGCTATCATTATTGCCATGCTAATGTGCTCAATCACCCCTTTTGTCTGCATCAGGATATCCTGAAATTATCCTGCTCTGATGCTAGTGTCAACAATATCTATGGATTGTGTGTGGTCATTATCACACTGGGCACAGACTCAGTTCTCATCCTCTTCTCCTATGTCCTAATCCTCCGTGCTGTTCTGGGCATTGCATCTCGTGAAGAGCGACTAAAGGCACTCAACACTTGTTTGTTCCACGTATGTGTGGTTTTTATCTTCTTTGTACCTCTAATAGGGGTATGCATGGTCCATCGCTTCGGGAAACACTTGCCTCCCATCGTCCATATCCTCATGGCTGACATTTACCTGCTTCTCCCACCAGTACTTAATCCCATCATCTACAGTGTCAGGACCAAGCAGATTCGTCTTGCAATTTTCCACATATTTAGACAAAGTAGGAGGCTTTAGAAACACATTGGGGAAATTTTTTTCCATCAGATTCTTAACTGTGCAACTTCCTGGATATGTAACTTAGGTGAATTCTCTAAATCTCTTTCATTTCTAAGCTTCTTCTTTGCAAATTTGAAACATTACCATTGCTCTGATCATCTCCCTGCATTATATAAAGGTCTTGTGAATATTATAAAGTTTTTAATATAGGAATATAGCCTTATTAATGACATATTTTATTGTTTCTGAAAATAATAATACAATTGAGATCTCTTAATAATGCAAAGACCCAAATCAGGTTTTGTTTACTAGTCTGTGATTGGTCATTCACCTGTGCAGGGCCAGAATTTGGTGGAGAAACTTGTTTCAAGAAAGTAGACTTCTCCTGTATTGGGTCTGAAACTTAAAAGGCCCTACCAAACCCAATCTCTCTGCTGAATATCATCATTCTGACTGAATTCTTATCCTTGTCCTTTGCCATTATCTTACTGTCCTCTTCACTTACCCCCTTCTATAGCTATCAGAAATCATTATCACCTGCCAGTGTTGAGATAAGCACATGAGTGATGATTGTTCACTCGAAGTCAACACAGAGTAAGTGGAAAAACTGAAGCAAGTGTGCATTCACCTCACTGAGATGAAGTGGATACTATTAATCCAGAATATTGATGGTTTTGGAGTGTGTTCACCCACATAATCAGATTATAACTTGGGACCAAAAATTAAGCAGTCAAATATTAAGTACAAAGCAAGCATTTTATTTCTGTTTATTGCCATTATGAAGTAACAGTGATCAGATTTAGTCTCTCACCTTAAATAACTAAAAAAAAGTGGTAAGTTTATAAAACAATAGGTCTAAGAACCTGGGTAAAAGGAAGCAATGACAATGATCTCTTTAAAAAGGGGAAAATGTGGGGTGCCTGGGTGGCTCAGTTGGTTAAGCACCTGGCTTCAGCTCAGGTCATGATCTCATGGCTGGTGGGTTCGAGCCCCGCATCAGGCTCTGTGCTGACAGCTAGCTCAGAGCCTGGAGCCTGCTTCAGATTCTGTATCTCCCTCTCTCTCTGACCCTTCCCTGCTCACACTGTCTCTGTCTCTCAAAAATAAATTTAAAAAAACATTAAAAATTTAAAAAAAACATTAAAAATTTTTTAAAGGGGAAAATGAGATGAGCCCAAAGATATCACTGACTGACTTTCTGGAACTGTATCGAGTCATGGAGAGAGGCCCACAGAGATTGACTGTCTTCCGTGAATTACAGAGAACATCAGAGAGGAGAGAGGGGCATGCAGACAGACACATGACCGCGGGACATTCCTTAGAAGCTGTCAGTTGTGTACTGGTCAATATATGTATGTGAAGAAGCTACTGAGGCCACAGAAAGAACCGCCAGAAAGGAGCAGATGGAACAATTCTCAGATCTTATATACGACTGAGAAGAGTTATTATTCTTTTTTTTTATTTTTAAAGTAGGCTCCAAGCCCAGTGTGGAGTCCAACGTGGGACTTGAACGCATGACCCTGAGTTCAAGACCTGAGCTGAAATCAAGAGTCAGACACTTAACCAAATTAGCCACCCAGGCACCCTACAAAGAGTTCTGACTCTTAATAGACAGTGTAGAGAAACTTTGTAATAAACAGAACATCGGGCTGTGTACTTGGAGGAGTGTTACTTTAGTAATGAAGTGAATTATTCCCAGGATGAAAGCTACATCTGGTCTTTCTTAACAAAGCATCAAGAACGGTCTTTAAAGGGATAAAGTTATTTCCATGTAATTTTATGATACACAAGAATAAAGGTAAAACGTATATTTAGAGAAATACAGAAAATGAGTGTAGTTAATTTGTTTCTTTTTTTTTTTTGAAACCAGCAGCCTAGAAAGAGCACTAATAATGCTTCCTGCTATATCTTATATCTTCCTGCTATATATATAATTATGCTTCCTCCTTATATCTTAAACTACATGTTTAGGTGCCTCTTCTCAGACTACGATGGGGCTAGCAGGTCTACCTGACTCAGAGGATTTGCATTATTGTTGTAGAAGACACATAAACAAGATTCTCAGTCACCAGCTTCTCAATTAGGAAGTTAAAGTCCTTTGTCTTCATTTGTTTAACATTAAAAAAAAAATACTTCCATTTGCTTCAGAACTCAAGAACTCAGGAGAAAAGTTTTTGAATTCTGGAGTGTTTCTTCAGTGGCCACACATAGTTTTAAAAAATCAGTATAAGTATGGGACCCAAATTTGAAGAAGTATCTCATAATATTAGGAAGGAGGGAAATCATCATTAAAATATGAAATAAAGAAAAGTATACATAAAAGATCCATCTAGAAAACCAATGGTCAAAAAAGAAGTTACAGAAAGAGAAAAAAAAAAGGTAATCAAGAGATTTTAAATCAAAAATAATTTCCCAACTTTTAAAGTCATAGATCCATATCTTAGAAAGGCATACTTCTTTCAGTAAATGAAGATGAGTTTTTAGAAATTTAGAGAGATAATACTAATATATTTCAAAGAGGGGAAAAAACCCACAAGAGGTTACCTATGAGAAACAGGGATTACAATGATATCAGAAACCTTGATTACCATATAGATGATGGATGATAAATATAAACATGCCTATAAAATCATCTGCAACTAGGATACTGTATTAGTTTGCTAGGGCTGTATAAGGAAGCATCACAGACTGGGCAACTTAAGCAACAAGAGACTTCTTTCCCCACAATTCTGGATGGAGGCAGGAAACCTGAATGAGATTTGGGGTGTCAGCAGTGCTGCCTCCTTGGGAGCGCTCTGGAAAGTGCTCCATGTGCCTTCTGCCTGGATTACATGGTCCCGCCCCTGTGAGCATGTGTTTCCTCACAGAGCTTTTTTTTTTTTTTTTAAATGAGGCCATTAGTCAGATAGAGTTAGGGGCCCACCCTACTCCAGTATGACCCAATTTCGACTAAAATTATTGCATCTGCAATGACCTGTTCCCAAATGAGGTCATATTCTAAGGTACTGGGTATTAGGACTTTAACTTTTAAATTTGGAAGTGGGGGACACAATTTAACCAATAGTGACTAAATCCAAAATATCAATCAAAGTAATTACTTTTGAAGGCAAAGTAATATTTAAGTCAAACAAAAATTTTGAGACTACACCTCCCATTCATTCTGTCTTTGGAATTTATGTAGGACTGTGTTCCAGGAGAACTAGGGAGCTGTCCAGGAACACATGAGGTATGAAAAAAAGCAGGCATTCCAGCTAGGAACATGAAAAGCAAGCAGTTTAGGGGCACCTGGGTGGCTTAGTCGGTTAAGCATCCGGCTTTGACTCAGGTCATGATCCCACAATTTGTAAGTTAAAGCCCTGCATCAGGCTGTATGCTGAAGGCTCAGAGTCTGGAGTCTGCTTCAAATTCTGTGTCTCCCTCTCTGTCCCTACCCTGCTTGCACTCTGTCTCAAAAATAAATGAACCTTAAAAGAAATTTAAAAAAAAAGAAAAGCAATCAGTTCAGATTGGAGCTACAGATTGAGGCCACTAGGAGGTCATTTAGAGGGAAAAAAAGTAATTAGATCCATATCTGTTGAGATATTTTACATTGTAAGTTTCTGAAAAGATAATCTAAACTATTTTTTGTCCAAACTTTTTAATGAGTATTAAAAAGAACATATTGACTTTATAAAAATGAAGATGTTAGTCTGGTTTTTTATAATTGTTATTTGAATAAGTAAACTGTGTCACTGGGGACCAAGTTTGTTCTAATATTTGCTGCTGAGATGCTACATCTTATGTTGATCCTAAAGTTATCTGCCTTAATGGATCCAAGATACCTTTTAGCAGCTCTCAAGATTTGGTGTTCACAGAGGAAGAAATGTGCCATCAAGCATTTGCATTAAAATCTCTTTTGATTATGCATACAAACCTTATTGGACCCAAGAGAATATTTTACTGTATATGCACAGGTAAAAAAAAAAAAAGCGTAAGTTTTCAGGAAATAGCTTTAATGTTTGTAGAGAATGATGGAGAGGATAAGCAAGATCAAATGAAAGATATTACTTCTCATACTTTGTATTCAATGATTTATTTTCTTTCTATATATTTTTTATTTTTATTTTTTAAGTTTATTTATTTGGGGGGAGGGGCAGAAAGAGAGAGGGAGAGAGAGAATCCCAACCAGGCTCTACACTGTTAGCGCAGAGCCCCTGCAGTACTCTAACTCACAAACTGCAGTATCAGGACCTGAACCAAAATCAAGAATCAGTTGCTTAACTAACTGAGCCACCCAGGCACCTCATCAATGATTTGCTTCTTAAGTTTAAATGCTATTTTAGGGAGCTTCCCAGAAACTTCAACTGTGTGATAAACAGATATAATTAAACATTTTTTTCTTTTTTTTATATAGTTCATTACCAAGTTGGTTATATAACACCCAGTGCTCCTCCCCACAAGTGCCTCTCTCTATGACGATTACTCTCCTTCCCCTTCCCCCCTCCCTCTTCAGCCCTCAGTTTGTGCTCAGCATTCAAAAATCTCTCATGATTTGCCTCACTCCCTCTCCCCAACTCTTTTCCCCGCCTTTCTCATTCCCATGGTCTCCTGTTAGGTTTCTCCCATTAGACCTATGAGTGACCACATATGGTATCTGTCCTTCTCTGACTGACTTATTTCACTTAGCATGACTTCCTCTAGGTCCTCCATTTTGCTACAAATGGCCAGATTTCATTTTTCATTTTTTTCTCATTGCCATGTACTATTCCATTGTGTATATATGTATGTATGTGTATATATATATATATATATATATATATATATATATATATATATACCACATCTTCTTGATCCATTCATCAGTTGATGGACATTTAGGCTCTTGAGAAAGAATGTGTGTTCATGCATGAGAGTGGGGGAGGGGCAGAAAGAGAGTGAGAGAGAATCCCAGGCAGGCACTGTGCTGTCAGCACACAGCCTCACACGAGGGTTGATCTCACAAACCATGAGATCATGACCTGAGCTGAAATCAAGAATCAGACCACTAAAAGATTGTGCCACCCAGGTACCCCATAAGATATAATTTGTTCAATCCAAAAAATTACATTCTAATGAGATCTACATTATATATACATGATTAGCTCTGAAGTTTGAATGGAAAATATTTAGTATTAGGATTTCATAAGAAAAATAGCTACAGAGTTAGTGATTGGTAAGTGATTCCTAAAGTTGTTCTGCATGAATAATATCTATGGAGTTGTTCTTGTGAGCTGAAATCATAAGAACAAGAATAAGGATAAAGATATGGAAGGAGGAGGAGGAAATGGATGAGGAGGAGGAGGAGAAAGTGGAGGAGGAGGGGAAGAAGGGGAGAGAAAATGAGGGGCAGGACAAGGGGAAGGGGGAACAAAGTATAATTGACCATTTACCCTGTACAGCTATGTACAGGACCCTGTTCTAAGTGCCTCAAAGACATTTAATTTATATCTCAAATCTACCCAAAGAGGAAGACACTATTTTGATTCTCATTTTATAGGTAAAGAAACTGAGGTACAGAAATGATACTTAAGTCACCCAAAGTCATGCAGCTAGTATGTGGCATAGCTAGAACTTGAACACCAGCACTTTGACTCCAGGATTGACATTTAGACACTCATTAATGAGTCGTTTGTAGTCTGTACAGGTCAAATTGTGGTTTTGGAGGGAATTAATGTACAGGAAAGGGTGTGGAAAATGGATCATGGCTCTATGTGCTTACTGCTACTTGGGGAAACTCAAGCAGTTATATGAGAGGAGGTTGGTAAAAATTTAGTGAAGAGAAAGAGTAAAATTTAAATCCATAAAAAGCTTTCTATACTAGTTCAAATATTTGAACTGAAATTAGCTAGCTTCTCCTATACATAGGTCACTAAGCCATAGAACTGGGTCACATAGTCACATTCACATGGAGATACAGTGTATCTGTTGTCCCATGTGTCAAGGAACAATGACAATAACTATGTGTTTCATCCCCAGTCTTCAACTTTTATTTATATATACTTCTGTGTGCTTCTATGTTCCTTGGGGTTTTCTGTTTGGAGAGTAGAATCTAGAGGTTTGTGAGCACTCTCCGAGGACTCTATCCCAGATCACTTTGTGAAGTTGGGATTAAAGTGGGATGTTTTCTTAGAAATATCCCTTGGGTGCTAGAAGCCTAGCATAAAGGCACCCTCCATACATTACTCAGAGAGAGTATAAGAGCTGGGCTGCTTGATGCTGTGTGTGAGTCTTGATTCCTATGAAAGAAAAAGGTGAATCAGCTGCTGGGATCTGGTGAATATTCATGGCAGTAAATACAGGGATACGTGGGCAGAGCAGGCTGAGAACTGAACCGACTGGCCAATTGTACTAGGCAGGAAAAAACAAAGTTATCTTTCAAAGGTGATATGATTGTCTTTAAAAGTCTCAGGAAGATCCAATGAATTTAGTATCATCCCATTCCTTGTGTTGGATGAAATAATTTTCTATGTCAGTGGGAAGGAATAAGGCCAGTGAAGAGCTGCTGTTGAGAGTAGGCTCCGAGTGTTTCTCCACAATAAATAATGGACACTCTCCACCTTGGCCTTAGCCATCACCTTTCTAGGGAATGGTTTCTTAACTGGCCAGGATGTTTATGTTTTTAGGGACAAATAAGAGTCAGTGCACCTTGTAGTACTTGTTCTTTCTCTGTTGGACTGAGCTCACAAATGGTAATTTTTGGGCTGTGATACAAATTAATTTTTTTTGGTTGTTAATTTTTTTTACCTCGATATGTTTTCTATATTGAAAAAAATGTAAATGGTAAGAAAGTGAAGCTATGACCAGGACAAAACCAGGGATATTTCTGCTTTTTTTTAGTTACAGCTGCTGTCCCATATATTCCAAGGTAAGTTCCTTTACCTCCTTCGGAGTGGTTTGACTCATTCTGTAGCATTTTGAAGGCATTACTTAAGAGTCTTTCTCATTCCCTTCAGATCATTGCAGAAGTACATTCTATTCTATTGAGACACTACTGTCCCAGAGAGCTACAAAAAAATACCTTCTTTAGTACCAAAATTATTTGAGGATTTTTACCCAGATTTCCAGTGCCTTCAACTGATAGAAGGAATAGCCACGCAAGAGTGGGCTCCATTTCAGGGGCAGAGTTAACAAAGATAAATTTCATAATGCTCTGAGAGCACTGGACATGGTGCGGAGAGTGAACGAAAAGTGTGGAAATAGCATTAGAGAGCCCTTCGTTTCCCTTTCCCAACTGAGATTCTGTGCAGTCCCTAAATCATGTACAATGGTTACTTTGGCTCCTGGCCAGGCATCCCAAGGGGCCAGCCCTTATTATCTGATTTGGTATCTGTGAGATGCTGCTGGGCTTGGGTCAGAGTTTTTACATATCAGTCAGAAGAATTCAGGTTTTAATTGTGTGAGTACCTATTACCTGGATCTAGAATTTATTTTCATTATGGATTGCTTAAAGGTTTTTTTTTTTAAGAGGTGTTTCTGACTGCCTCAGTAGTATATTAACTTGATCTCATCTGCAGTCTTGGGGTTTCCAGTGTCACCTCCTCAGAGTGTTTCCCAGAGTGGAACCACATCCTATTCTTCAAAGTTTATGATAAGCTCTAATTATTAGAAATCTTCACAGAGCTTGCTGCAAGCCTCCACGTTTGGGATTAGAACTCAATTAGCAGGCAGAATGAAAACTCTGAATATGACCATGAGCTTATAAAATGGCTGTGAGATGACTCATATATGTCCTTCAATAACAGACCTATGATGTATTAAACATGAGATCAACTCTATGCTAAAACACTGAGCTAGCAGTTGACATAGCATCTCCTTCTCCCTGTGATCTCTCTTCTGATCTCTCCCTCTCCCTCTATCTCATTTTTCCCCTAGAGAAAGAGCATATTCAACTCCTTTGATCAGTTACAGGATGATAAACGAAAACAGGAGCATTTTTCACCCAGCCACATTCTTCCTCGTTGGAATCCCAGGGCTAGAAGAGGCCCATGCTTGGATCTCCCTGCCATTCTGCTCTGTTTACCTGGTGGCTTTGCTGGGCAATGCCACCATTTTGCTAGTCATCAAGATGGAGAAGGCCCTGCAGAGAGAGCCCATGTTCTACTTCCTGGCCCTCCTTTCAACTATTGATTTGGCCCTTTCCACAACCTCTGTGCCCCGCATGCTGGGGATCTTCTGGTTTGATGCTCATG